>CAIGRB010042571.1:19004-42921 GCA_903798255.1 Fraxinus quadrangulata
CAAATGTGTTTAGAATAGTATTTTTTGAAGTTTTTGTGATTAAGAAATAGAAAAAAGTTTTAAATTACGTGTAGAATTATTTTATGAGAGAAATTGTGATTGAAAATGAATTTTTAAAAAATAAGTTTTGAGAAAAAAAATATAAGATATAAGATTCAAACAGGGGGGCTTTATTTTATAAGGTTCATGGTGTAACTATCAATTTATCGACTTAGTTGCAATTTGGTCTCCAAAATACATTCATTGGCTACATGTTCATTTATCAATTTTAGGAAAAAGCCACATGTACGAGCTTTTCTTCACAATTGTTTTACAGGTGGTGCTTCGGCAGCCCCTGATCGGATTTTTTTTAAAACTTCCAATGTAATGATGCCAATTTTAATATGCGAACAAATCTTGTGCATGTAACATGATTCTCAATTTTATATCTTCATTGGTTCTCAAGATTTCACTTATTTGCCCGCTAAAAGACAACAATTTTTTGTAGAAGAGACCATGTATCCTTATTTTTAGCTAGAAAATAAAAAATGAAATGAAAGAGCATGGATCAAATTGGATAAGGCGAGCCTTCTTAAAGGGTTGGGCGGTCTTCGATTTCGAAATTTCCGTACTTTTGTTTAAGCCTTGTTGTCGAGGAAATCGGTGAATGTTACAAAATAAGTTCGCATTGACAACACGAGCGTTATGTGAAAAAAATTAACAAGTGAATTTCATTTTTGCACGTGAGAAGGCAACGAGGAGTATACTATTGGGGTATAGAGTTATCGCAAAAGGGCCTGCAATGGGTTAGGAAGAGGAATATCTTTAACGATCCTTTCAAAATTTCTATTGTAGCAGAGTGATATTTCGAATATACATTGTTTGCCTCAAAAGCGTGATCTCCTTGATATGCAAGATGTGGAGTTTGAGGGGATGCTCATTGCTTGGTGACTAGTAGTTAAAGGTATTAGTTATCTCAACAATTTTTTTTTTTTTTGATATTTTAAAAGTCAAATAGGAAGAATTTGTTATAGAAAATCAAGAAAAAACTAAGGAGTTGTTCTCTTTGTGTTTCAGTTTTATATTTTGAGTTTTGAATTCATTTTGGATTTTGTGTTTTGAGTGTTCATTTTGAAATTGTTGAAAATATATTTTTTTTGACATTTTGAAAAATTATTTTAAAAAAACCAAAAACGCGTTTTGAAAATTTAGGTTTGATTATAACTAAAAACACCCAAAAACGATTTGGTTGTTTTTGTAAATTTTTTACTTGTTTTCAAAAATACGTTTTCGAAAATAGAAAAAAGAAAGTATTTTTACTGTTTTAAAAAATCGAAAATAGAAAACGATTTGAAAATGACGATATTTTTCCCTTTGAGATCTTTAAATTGAAAATTCCTCAATTCGCTCCCCATTTACCCGCAAGTCAACGGCGTCCTGCAATGTAGCGCCATAAAATTATTATTTTATTTTAATTTTTTCTTTTCTTGAAACAGAATCTTACTATTCTCTTACAAATATTCACCTACACTCACGACCCTAGTAGACCATTCCTAACTCTCCAGTCATCTAACAATAATCCATGACGTGGCAGGTTAGTGTTAAGTTCCACGTTGGAATTGACAACACTGGAAAATTCTTCACCACATGCCCTCGAAAATCAGACGCCAATGATCCAGCGGCCCAAAATCCACCTTCGTGGCTTCTATGAATTTTACCCGTTGGATTGAATATTCTTGGTGGAAACCGTACGATGAGATTACCAGCTAAATCTGACCGTCCAAAATTTGTAAAATTGAATTTCAAAAGCTAAGCCAGAGAGGGAGGAGCTACTCAAAGCCTCCAACCCTTCTCTTTCGAAAATCCCTCCTCCTCCTCCTCTTGTTTTTTTTTTTTTTCTTACACAAATTACTCGTATCTGTTTTGTATTTATATACGTAGTTCTATACGTAAATACGGATCAAGAGGCTTCTCGATTGAGGTTAATTAGTGAGGAATTTTACAGCCTGACATATTTATTGGATTTTTGTTTGAATCTGATCTGTGTAAAAAGAGACCAGTATTTAACTCCAGATTTTTGCCCTTTTTAGATTTTGAATTTCGAAATTCGTTCAATTTTGGGTGTTCCAGTGAGAACAGGTGTATAATTCGTGTTGACTGATACGAAAAATTGCGTTGTATTTGTTCCATTTTTTCTAATGGAACAAACTGAGGGAGGGGATTTCCTTCCTAAAGGGCCGCAGCAATCAGAGGCTATTCCACCAGCTGAGGCGGATTTTCCGGTGAGGAATCCGGCGAGACAACTGGATTTTACGGGGTTCGGGGATGGCGCATCATCGTCCGTGGGATTGGCTTTGCTGGAGGTATCTCAACCGCAGCAATCACAGACGCCGAGCCATCTTATCCAGCCGCAGCAGTTAGTGAAGCCGAAAAATCAGCCGCCAAAGCCTCCGCCGCTGCCACAGATGCCATTTTTAACAATGCACCAAGCTCCGCAACCAGCCGTATCTTCCTCTCATCCTTCCGTTCGACCTGCTTTGTGAGTTTTTTCTACTCTGAATCTAAATTTGTTGAACAATTTTGATGTTTTGGAGAAAAGTGATTTATATACAGCTAAAGTTTAGAAATTTATGAAAATCTGTGGGTTTGTTTGTCAGTTATTTCAGTTCAGTTACAAATTTTTGATCTTTACATTTTGAACATTCATAATTTTCAGAACGATCTTAGAATTCGTTCTTTATATAATGAGCTCCACAGATAGACAATTTTGTCATTTATTGGTTTATATTAAATTTGAAAGATAAATTGGTTAGACTGACCGTTACTTTGTTATTCAAAATTCCTTCTGGCCGTTTAAAATCTAATTTAGCTTGTTAAGTTAGAAACTTTTGTGGAAGTCTTTATGTCTTTTGACTCATTCGATTATCACTCAGCTGATGAGTAATTTGTCGGTTACATCAATATAAAAGTGGATGCTAATGCCTATTCTCTTGTTCCAACATCATATTTTGGGTTAACTTACTAAGTAATTCTGTATATACTTTTTATGTGTAATCTCTGATATACTTTTTATGTGTAATCTCTGATTTTGGCATAGTTTTGTTTGTGGTGCACATATAACAAATTATCTGCTCTTTTGCATGAGAAGATTCCTGTTTATTTTCTTGCCTTAGTATGCTTGCCACATATTTTTGGGTTAATGACATTTTCAATCATTTGGATTTATTGCATACTTGTATTTTTCATTGCCTCATAGCTCATGAAGATTGAGAATTACATCCTAGCAGATTCTTCAGTTCCATTCTTGATTTTTGAAGCCTAATCATATGAAGATGAAAATTTAAATTTAATTCCGGAATGGTTCTCCGTCTTTGTTCTTTTACTTTAGATAGTGTTAAATAGTGAAAAGGATAAGCATTTGATACCTTTGATTGACTTTCTAATGATCTCCACTTGTGCCTATATTATGCACGCAGCATATATAATTGATATACCAAGACAGTTCTCTTGCTATTTTGTTATAATTCATACTCTTCATTTCTTCAGGAAACCTGAATCCCCAAGGGCACGGTCAAGGCAAAATCCAGCTGAAGTTAATGATGGTACTCCAAAGAAGCAAAAGCAGTGTAACTGCAAACACTCACGGTGTTTAAAGTTGTAAGTAGCTGTCACATTTTATGTATTTTGTGGTTGGCAAAGCCTGACTCAAAATATGTTGATTCCTTTACATTCTTGCCATGATACTGATGTAGTGAGTACTACTGTTTGAGCAACTGCCAATAGGGTAGTAAAGGTGGGGAAGTGAAGGATTCAGTATGAGTGCTACAGCTTAAGCAACAGCCAATAGGGTATTCTATACTCTTATCTGCCAGCTGGTGCATCCATTGCCTCAACAATATCAAAATCAAGGACACGGAACAGACTTGTTGCTTTCACATTTGAGCTTTAGCCATATATTAGTGGTCTTGGCAGGAATTGATCAATATTTTGTAATTAAACTATTGGACTAGATAACTGATATAATTCTTTGGAGATAATTCAAATTCAGGTCTTTCAAGTTCCAGCTATATGTAATCAATGTTGATAAGTGAAATGACTGTTTCCACTCTCTTGTGTGTGTGTGTTTGAGGATATCGTAAGTCTAGTCACAGGTATTTTAGGTAATGACTCAGAATAACTGCAATTATTGATGGTTTTGTTTAGAGATCTTAACTGATGTTTATAGCATATAAAAATACCATCACTCATTGGATTGCTATACTGATGTATTTACTTGATGCTAAATAATCTCTTTCCCTTTTAGCAACATCTGTATTGTGAAATAATCTTTTATAAGATAACTATGGCACTTATTGGGTATCAAATATCAAAAAGACTTAGTTGTATGTTCATTTATTAACCAACATCTAAATTATGGTGGCAAGTGGTCAATAAAGAAAACTATTTATCCATTCTTGGAGACTATTGTTAACCCTGACAATTGACAAATACCTTTTGGGTTTTTGATAAATCACGGTTTACATGGGTTGCAACTGATAAATACCTTGGTTGTTGACAGTTTTGTATTTTGATCTCTCTCACAAATTTATTGTGTGTGCATGTGTGTGTGTGAACTGTGCACACCTTTTGGGTTTCTCATGCCCTTCAGTGTACATCTTCTGAACTGATAATTTTGTCTGGATTTCTGAATGCGGACAGTCCAATGGTTTGAATTCTCCTACTAATAAGCATGTGTGCATTAACTGCAAACTGTTTTCTGTGTGGGGTTTTTTAATGATGCATAATATTTTAATGGTCAGGTATTGCGAATGCTTTGCATCTGGCGTATATTGCGATGGATGCAACTGTTTGCATTGTCATAACAACATTGAAAATGACGATGCCAGACGAGAAGCAGTTGAAGCTACACTGGAACGCAATCCACAGGCTTTCAGGCCAAAAATTGCAAGCAGTCCACATGGAGCTCGTGATTTTAGGGTACTGTCTAAACTTAAATGGTTGCCTATGCTATGATATAAAATTTAGTTACTTTATGGTTGATTTGCTAGAGGACTTTTCTGTGCTTAGCATATTTCCTGAAATAAACTATTATGCTTTTATATCTGATACTTCTTTAGTAGATTTAGTGTTCTTTGCTTTTAAATTATCTGTAGGTAGGGATCCTTTTAATTTAACTTTTGACCGCAATTCTGATGTATATATCGTATATGTATCATATTCTCGAGGTTTACACTAATTTATTATTGAGACTCATGTTTTGACAAGCAATTTTTTGTCCATGTAGTTCTGGGATTTTGAACAATAAAGAATGCGGAATGAATGGAGAAACAGTGATATATTAGTGATTATACAATCTACCAAGGTGTTAGGCTTATGAGTTATAATAAAAATTTATGAAGGTGGTAATTAAGCATAGTTTAAAGTGTAATTTAAAGGTGTCAATGAATTAGTTCATGTACTTTTGAGATTGCTTGATAAAGAAGTAAAATTCCATATTATCTTGTTATATTCATCTAGGAAAATTATAGAATAATGCTACTTTTATATAATGGAGTTACATAATAGTTTACATATAAATGAGGTGTCAAAGTGGAGAAGTCTGTTTTTTTTTATTTGGTTGAAAAAATATTTGACCCAATCATATCTCACTACATCATTTGGATGTAAATCATTATGTATATGTAGTATAACTGAAAATTATATGGTAGATGAGTTCGACTCATTAATGATTAGCAAAGTGAAGGATTGATCATTTTGCTCTGATACTGTTGCGAGATTGGTACTTGGCGGCTCACAAGTAGGTTGTTCAGCTGTTCCCGGATTTGGAAGCTCGCCTGCTGCCCTGTGAACCTTTTTTCAGCAACTGTTAAAGCTCCTGGTCTCGAAACGGCCGGCGTTGGTTCAGCTCTCGGGGCCCCCTCACACACTAAAAAAATCGTAAGCTTCCTTCCCCACCCCCATAAAGCTCCTGGTCTCGAAACGGCTGACTTTGGTTCAGCTTTTGGGGCCACCTTGGATCCATGTGGGGGTTGTTATCTCATTAGTAAGCTAGGAGCGAGATAGCTCTCTATAAGGAACTCGTCAAATAGACCCATAACTTCGGGAGGGGTACCTATTCACAAAGTGGGTCGCGTGACCACACCCTGGCGATTGTTTACCAAAAATATAGGTCACCGGTTTTAGAGCCTATGGTGAATGTTAGAGGAAAAAAATAATTCTATCGGATATATAAATATTATTAAGGATGTGTATGACAGAGCAATGTTATTGTGTGATATCTAGTAGGGTAAGTAGTATATCTTATTATTGTAGGTTTGCATCAAGGTTCCACATAGAATCTTTATCTTTTGCTTTAGTCGTGGAAAATTTACTAGGTATATTCAAGATGAGGTTCTTTAGTATGTCATTAACTGATGTTATAGTTTCAGTCAACTATACTATGAGGGTGATAAATCGTTTGTTAGAAATTTGAAAAAGCATTTTGAAATATCAAGGCTTTTGGTTAAGGTTTACTAAAATGGAAGACAGGTAATATTCTTTTTGTCGTAGTAGATAATACCGATGATAATTAAGTTGTAAAATAAAGGATTTTGTTGTTCGAAAGAGTGATTATATAGGTACTTAGGTTGAATCGTTCATAATAAGACTTAACAGGATGTAATGCATGGGTTGAAATTTGATTGAATGAAATGGAGACATAATAAATGGATTTTGCAAGATTGAAGTTACTTGTCAAGTTAAAATGTCAGTTCTAGAAAGTGTAACTGATTATTAGATAAGAATCCGTTGGGTCTTCCAATATCAATAGGTTGATTCTTTCGCTCCCGTATCTTCCAAATCAACTATGTTTTATGCTATTGAGTGTTGGGACACATAACACAGAATGTCTATATAATGCACTTTGTATGGGAAAGGACATTAAGATGGATATGTTGCTATACTTGAATCTATAATATAANATTGAGTTTACAAGTGAAATCTTCTCTTCTTAGTAAATGATAGATACAAGGTTAAATATGAGAAGAGAAATAGACAAACACTTTAATGGATAGCAATGGATGAAGCTCAAGTGTTTAGTGTGTACATTTTTTATGTATAAAATGATTTTCAAGAATTAACTTTGATCAAAGATTTTTCGAGAGTAAAATAATTTGATAATAAATGATATAAAAGATTAATGTTAGCTCAAGGAGTATCAAATTGAATGCACAAAAGTTGTCATTCAAATGGTAGGTGAGTTGGTATTTATAGCAGTTGAAAAATGTCAAAATCTCTGTCCAACCGACGACCTACCGGACGTCCGGTTCAGAACCGGACGACCCAACTTACCGTTGGAACAACTATGTCAGAACGGCTAAAAAAGTCACCGTTGCTGACGAACCGGACGTTAATCAATGATATTTTTACCTGATTTTTCAAAATAAATTTGTTTTAATAGTTTTCATGAAATAGGTAGGAAAAACTTCCCTTTGAAAATTAATTTTGTGCTAACATTTTTCGTCTCATAAATTTTGTTATGTACGAGAAAATCGTTATTTGAGCTCTCGAAATGTCATTGCCAAAAATTAAAGTGCTTTACCTTTACAGCCGAGTCAAGAGAAATCTAGTTACAAAGTCTTCGACAATTTGGCTCAAGTGCTTGATTTGTAAAGTTTGTCTTCATGAGTGTTCGATTGATCTTCATTTTAGCTTCCTTGATTGACAACTTCTTGTTCAGTGGTTTTGCCTCAATTTGCCAACATGTGATCAAATTAAAGATTAAATTAGAGATAAACATAAATTGTTTGTTATAATCAAAACATACGGTTTGACCATGGATCAACACAGCTACGGTGATATTATTTGGAACTAAGAGTGAAGTGGTTTTGTTCTTTCTCCACTTCCACTTGTCATCTACATGCACAAAATTTCTCTCGTGCGACACAATAAATTTCATTTATTAATCATACCTAAAAATTTGATATAGCAATGATAGGCGTTCGACATAATTATAATATCAAAGTTTATTAGCAATAAATTATACCAAACAATAGCAAACAGGTGAATACGATAGTTTAAATGTCGACATTTACTAATTGTCGAGCTCGACAATGGCATTTCATCTGTCAGAATCAATAGATTTTTTCATCATTTCTGCTGCCCGAATTTTACAGGTTGGTGTAGCATTTCAAGGTTGTGAATGGAATATATTCTTTCCAGCATTAATTGTGTTTATCAATGCTCAAATACGAAATAACGAAAACTTCACAAATCATTGAACAAATGCTTTAATAAATAGGAAATGTTCGATCACATTAAATGGGGAACATTGCCTTCATTCAAAAACACATGCAAATCCAAAACTAATGAATGAATAATAATAATTTAGAAATTGAAAATCACAATGAGCATGTTTGTCTTTAACAATTGAACAATATTAACTTAGAGATACAAAAATTAAACAATTTGTTAATGCTAGCCTCTCAAAATGGAAGATGAATCCAACACTACTTTCTTCTTGATATTGGAATGGACGAGATGCAAACAAAGTTGGGATTTTTTTGGAGAGAATCTCGTATTCACTCAAACTAATTGATGAATGAATTTTTTTTTTTTATTATTTTTTTTTTTTTTTTTATTGTTTAAAATATTTTTTTAAAAAAAAAAAAAAAAAAAAGGATTCATGTAGTTGATCCCAAGTTTATTGGGCATAAACCGTTGCCGCTTGTGGAAAATATGCTATCAGTGATTGAACAGGAAAACCATTTCCTTGGAATTGATTGATATACTATATTTGAACTTCAATGTCATTTTTCTGATAACTACCAGGGGGCTGTGTAAGAAACCAACATTATTATTCATTTCAATGCATCCTAAACTTGCATTTTAAGTTTTGTTTTGGTTATATTTGGCAAGATCCTAACTGATTTGAAATATATGCAGGAGGAGACTGGGGAAGGTGTAGTCTTGGCAAAGCATAACAAAGGATGCCACTGCAAGAAATCAGGATGTCTCAAGAAGTATTGTGAGTGCTTCCAAGCAAATATTCTTTGTTCTGAAAACTGTAAATGCTTGGACTGCAAAAATTATGAGGGAAGTGAGGAGAGGCAGGCTCTGTTTCATGGAGATCATGCCCACAACATGGCATACATCCAGCAGGCAGCAAATGCTGCCATCACTGGTGCTATTGGATCCTCTGGATATGGATCTCCTCCTGTTAACAAGAAAAGAAAAGGTCAGGAACTCTTCTTTGGATCAACAGTTAAAGATCCTGTGCACAAGATCCGGCAATTTCAACAGGTAAATATAATTTATGTTGTTAAAAAATGATGTACTTGCTAGATTTGGTGGAAAATCATTTTATCTGAAGAACACTTTCTTTTCTATTTACAGGCAGACCAAATAAAGGCTTCTTTACCTTCCTCTTCATTGCCATTGATTCCTGGTGCTTTTGCTGGTAATGCATTAACTTTGGGCCCTTCAAAATTTACCTACAGGTATAAATACTACCTTCCCTCTGAAAAGTCGTTCTTCAGTACTAGTTCAGAAAACTAATGAGTGCATTGTGTCTGAAGATCTCTCCTAGCTGGCATCATTCAGCCCCAGGACTTGAAGGAACTTTGCTCAGTGTTGGTGGTGTACTCGGGAGAAGCTGCCAAGATGCTTGCAGGTACATATAGATTTGTGAAGACTCCCAAGTTGCTCTAATCAATGGTACTATTTGAAATGATCTTGACATCTCAGTTCTTATTGTCTATAAGAGGCTTACTCTCCATGCTAGAAATGATGTTTGTAAGAAAAATTCCTTCACAATATTAACAAGATGGAAGTTTCAGCAAATCATTGTCAAATACACAAGTTAAAACTGTAAAATAATACATTTAATGCAGACACAGGTCCTGAGTTCAGGTCTTGGCACTATCCATTTATCAGGCCTTCAATAAATAATGAATCTGGCTACATGTGATGGGTTGGGTTGATTAAATTTCAATATGTGAATATGTCCCTTCTCTCGTAGCTTAAACTTTTAGATGAAGCGGTTCAATATATTGCTTCCACATCAGAACAGTAATCCTTTGTGGCATTTCAAGCTTGTCGATGGATATAAATAAACTACTCCCTTTTTCTGTACATGAAAATGAGGTTAATAATTTTAATCCTACAGCAGAAAAACAGGCAGAGAACTCTAGAGAAACCTTGGCGGCTTCATCAGCGCAAGATCAGTGTCAATCCCCGAAGAATGCTGGAGCGGAAAAACCTTTGATTGATGATCTCTCAAGTGGCAACCAGGCTGAGACGAAAAACTCTGAGGAGTCTACTTCCAATGGAGCTGATGAATCAAAAGGAAGACCAATGTCTCCCAGTACATTAGCTCTAATGTGCGATGAACAAGCTACAATATTTACTCCTGCTGCCTCCCCTAATGAGCTATCAGGCCATAGTAGTGTGACTACAAAGTTGCTGAATAGGCAAGACCTGAGTGAAACCTATGCAGAGCAAGAAAGAATTGTTTTGACAAAATTCCGTGATTGCCTTAATAGGCTCATCACTTTAGGAGAAATAAAAGGCTAGTTTACGCATCCTCTTCATTTTGCATTTGGTCCTATATATGTATTCTTATCGTTCGTCATTTGCAAAATACTGACTCATTTGTTGTATGTGCAGAAACAAAATATTCTTTGTTGGCACAAACAGAATCGCGTCAGCAAAATGAGCCAACCAGCAATGGCACAAAAAATGTGAGAACTAATAACAGGAGTCCACAACAACCAATTAGCAATAGTGTTGAAAAGTTGGCTTTCAACTTCAACCAGCCGGGACATCTCCAATAGGTAAATATTGCTGCCAATAATGACCCACATTCAAAAAAATATCCACCCCCAGCGCTCGTTGTGAAAACGGGATTGTAATACAAAAAACTAAAGAGAGATGTAAAATGTTTAGGACAAGACATTTACACAGAAATATGCTAATCTCTGTAATAGTAGGCTGATCTTTGCTGCACTGGAAAATTTTATATAGAGCCCATTTTAGCTACGACCGAATAGAGTCTGATACATTTTTATGTATTCACTGATACATTAATTTTAAATCAAAAGTTCATAAATTTTATTTCAAGTGTTTTTAGGTCAAGAATTGAAATCCTGAGTCTTGTTGAATGACTAAACCTTGATCCGAGAAATCCGTAGTTATCGAATTGACTCCTATGTCTGAAAAAAGATGAGAAAAAGTGCTTATATAATATTTACCATTAAAAAAAATCAATAAAGTGATTATCAAAATGCCATTCTAACGTCTATATAGACAGAAATATTCAATTGGTAAATACGAAACTGAAAGATAGAGGACCCACTTACGGTAAATTGAAGGTTATAGACCTATTTACTGTATTTCCAATAGATTAGGGACTTGAACTATAATTTTCTTGTAATCTGTAATCAATGTCCAAGTTATTATGGGCATGGTGTGCTACATATGATCATGCATGTAAGAACCTCTTCGGTTGCTTCGTACAAATAATTAATGTTGTCAACTTGTCGTATGAATAATAAGAAATACGATTAATACATTTTATTTTACATCTTTATTGACATCTCTCCTGTGTGGCACAATTTGGAAGTAATGCAAAAGATTTTGGAAAAATCAAATGATATGATGGTATCATGTTAAAAAATGTTAACAAAAATGTAAACATTGATGTACATATAACATGATTGAAGTTCGTTGCTGCTATTTCATTCCCTACTTGTTACTATTAATTAACACAATTGAGAATGTGTTTGATTAATATTATTGAGAAAATAATGTATTTTAAATAGTGATATGATGAAAAATATGTGGTTAAAAGTAAAGAAAAGTTATTGATGTAATGTAAAATATTATTTTATTGAAAAATATATGAATGAAAATGAGTTTTGAAATAATGAATGTCAAACGTGACTGTATTAAAAATTAGCCACATAATAATTTTCAAGCCAACAAATAATTGGCAAGTTTCCGCCTAAATTTTAGTAACTAGTATCTAAATATCATAATATCGGATCAAATAACACAATTGCTACCAAATTTTTCTAAGGCCTTGTTTGGTAGGTCAAATTTTCCATAAAAGATGGAATTATCTCACAATTTTTTTACTTTTTAGCCTGTGATAGGAAATATTTTCTTGACAATTGTTTTTCTCATTTCCGGTCACGTGACCCTTTATTCCAAAAAAATGAGGAATTGAAATTCTTATGGGTGAGCTGGTATTTTGTTTTCTTGACAAGGGAGAAAAGAATATTGTTTTTGTATTTTCTATTCTCAAATAAGTTCTTAACGCAAAGTACATTATTTTTCTTTACACTATTCAATTTTAAATCATTCTTTCGTCTTCTTTGCATTGGTTGCTGATTACTTGAAGATTATGAAAATTCTTACAAATGACTATCAAACACCAATAGTTGAAAAAAAAATACGATTTCCACAAAAAAAAAAAAGGCCAATCAAACATCAACATATGAAAAATTTCAACATTTTTCAAGTAAAAAATTATACCAATTAAACACAATTAATAGACACTTTCCAATAAAATAAGTTCTAGACAATCCAATTTCCTGAAATTCGTTTTCTTTTCACCAAAATTCCATTCTTACAATCAAACGGATCCTAAATATTTTTCAATTGTCATTGAACTCTAAAAGCTCTTTGAGTTGCTATTGAACTTTTCCAAATATTTTCCAATTGTCACTGAACTTTAAAAACTTCTTGAATTGTCACTAAACTTATTAAAATATTTTCACATTTAGCACTTCGTCACGTCGTTTTAAAAGTTAATAGAGTAGACATGGTAGATTGAACGACAAATGTAATAACAATTTGTTAAGTTCATTGAGTCGTTAACTTCTAAAACGATGAGAAACGGATGTTATCACATTTTAGTAAATTTAGCAATAACTTAAAAAATCTTCTCTCAAATATATTTTCAAAATCATTTTTAGTATCAAATGAGCGGCGAAATTGGTGTGCATTTTAATATAAATTGTATAATATTACTTAAGGAAATGAAAGGTTTGAGTCACATTACATTTTAGGATTGAATTGAGGTAGTGGTCAATATGTGAAATAATGGTCATTATTTTGCATAGTAGACATTATTGGGACGAATGTGGACTATAATTGTGGGTCAACAAACAAGTTTTGACATGAAGGATTGGAATTTAATTTTTTATTAAATTCTATTATTTCTTTAACACCTTTAAATACCATTTATTATCTATTAATCTTTATACACATATCACAATTGCATATTTTCTTTTTACAAGTTAGAATATATTGGTCAAAAAAAGGATGTCCATAGAGTGGAGTTATAAGTTTATTCTATAATGCAAAAATAATTTAATTAAACCCCGTTTGTTTCACATTATTTTAAGGGAAAATGAATAATTTGACATTTTTTTCCAAAAAATTGGGCCCCACTATCACACAAGATGGTCAAATATTTCAGTTGATGAACTATGTAACGGTAAAAATTTCTTCTACAAATGGGAAACAAATAGGGTGTAAGGTTCTTTTAACATGATTTTTTAAAAGTCAAAAGTTATTTTTAAAACTAAGAAATTTCTATTGAATATGATTGGATTATTTAATGAAAAGGATTTGTTTGACAAAAGAGCTTCAAGAAGAAGCTGGTTTAAAATAATTTCTTTAAGAAATAAGAGTAAAAATCGATATTTTATCAAACGGGCTCTTAAACAGAGCATATTGATGACAAATCACGAAAATAACTATTGCAATTATAATTGAAGACTTCTAATATTGTATAGGACTTGACTTTCTTACAAAAGTAATACTCGAGCCTCACCCTAATCGGTCACTTTTCTCAGTTGAAAATGAAACTATGAATTACTTCTTCTTTTTTAAGTGAATAATAAGTTATCTAAATTTTGTATATCTAAGAGGTTTGTAATAAATAAATTTACAATTTTTTAAGGTTTACCCCAAACACGGTCTAAATGTTGTACAGGAAGAGAGAGAGAGAGAGAGAGTTGCGTGAAATCATGAAATCTGTTAGCCCGCCCTTTAGAAACAAAGATTAGTGTGTATAGATAAAGAGGTCATATGGGGGATGAGAAATCGGGGATGATGGGGGCGGTAATGGGGAACAGCAGCAGAGAAAGAGATCGAGAGCTTCTCATACCGGTCGCCGACTCTGTTGACCACGATGATGACGCCTCCTCCTCCTCCAAGCCTTCCCCCTCCGCTTCCTCTTCTCACCTTCACTCTGGTCGCGAGGTATTTATTGTTCTTTATATCTTTATTTTCTGGGTAATGAACAAATGAATTGCTCCCGTCGATTGTTCTGTGTGGATTTTAGGGTACTTGCTTTGGATTGATGGCTTATTTCTGAGATGGTTAATCGTTGTGTCTTTTGCCGATTGCTTAACCTAATTTTGGACATAACCTTTTCCGGGGAGGGGGTATTGGGGGCGGCGAGATTGTAGAATAGGATATGTTAAGGAAATTCGGTATCCGATGGGATTATTTTGGTAACCCTGCAAAGGAGTGCTTGGAAATTTGAGTTCTTTTCCATCTTTAAGAATTTTGTGTTCCCTGTGTAATTTTATTTATGAAGTGGTTAACTTCTGTTCGATCAAATGATCAAGCAAAAGAGCACTATTGCCTCAAAATTGGCTGTGGGACATGCTAATTTTTGAATTATTTAACCCAACTTATTCTAGGTAGAATAATTTTTTGGCAATTTGCCACCATGATCGTATTTCCAGCCCAACCTGACTTGCAGCACTTTTGGTGGACTTGAAAATGGTTTTCTTAATCTTTGTATCGTTCAGTATCCTTAAATGATCACTTTCCTTGACTGGTGAAGTGCGACTCACATTTTTACAAATTATGGATTTCTCTGTGTATGCATGCGCTGCATACAAGCATTTACATTCTAATTTTTTGTTTGTGTGAAATTTTTTCCCATGAAATTTGTGATGCGGCTATTAATTATTACTTATAACTGTAAGCTTTTATCTTGAATCCTTACTGGAACCACAATATGAAAATCTCGTTAATAGAGTTAGCCCCTATTTGGCCCCCATTTCTTAAAACTCATTTTTTCCTAAACTCATTTTCAACGTGGGATCCACGACTTTATCGTTTTTTCTATTTAACATTTCACCAACTTTTATCAAACTTTACTAAAAATCAATTTTTTATCTAAACCAAACATGGGCTTCTTATAATTTCGGCTTCTGGTTGAGATTTTTATCTTGGAAAGTGCCTGTTAAAATCTATGCCTGTCTAGTGAATTTGATATCATGGTTTCCACAAGCATTTGTAGGTTGGCTTTCACTATTATAAATTGTTGCCTATCCATTCACTATCTTCTAAGAAGTACTAATTTCAATGTTGCCTGCAGACCTTTTACAAAGTTGTTAGGAGCTGGGCCTCAAAAAAGTTCATGACAGGATGGTGAGCACGTGTAATTTCTGCTGAGTATTATTTGGATTCTGAGTGCGATTTGTTATTTCAGCTATTAACTCATCTTGTTCACTAAATGCTTACATTTTCAAATTCGACTGTCACATTTCTGTGTCATCTGACCAAATCTTTTAGGTTGTAGCTTGAAATGACTTAAGTGGTACTTCTTGGCCATCTTTATATGGTACAATGCATAAAAATTAGATTGGGGGATCGAAAAATTTCTGCACTCTGTTCATACAATGTTCCTATATGTTTTAGTGGACCAAAGAGTGGTGAGGGATGAGAGTTTGGACTACTGCAATAAATTTTTTTTTTTTTTTAAGTATAAAACATGTTCTAGTTTCTGAAATTGGAAACATAATGAACGAAGTTCATGTAATCATTTGAGACATATCAAATTTGGACTAAACTTTGTAGAAAACATTTCCATGGAATGTAAGATTATATTTGAACTGATACCTGAAGGATTTTAGTTCATTGCCAAAGTATAGTTGTTGTAAAATTAGTCTTTCAACTTCAGGCTTGACTATTTTACCTGTTCCATGGGTAGCAATGATGCCATCGAAATGCAGACATACCATTTCTCTGTTTATATTTGGAAAAACAAAAGGGCTGTGATTCATTTCACGAAGCTGATCAAGTTCCTATGCCTATAAAGCCTCATCCTCCAAATAAATTTTGGAGGTTTTATGCTTTTGATTCTTTAATTATTTCCTGGCATTTGCTTGCCTTGGTAGATGGATATATCATTTATCATTGCACTTTTTGTGTAGGTCTCTATTTTACATTCCAAATGAAATGGGATTGTGCAAGAAACTATATTGTCTTACACCAGAGTCCTGTTTGCTTTCTCTTTGCTGTTATAGCGTTTGCTAACTCTATCCTTTTGCAGTGTCATCCTCTTCCCCATAGCAATCACTTTCTATGTAACATGGTGGTTTATTCATTTTGTTGATGGGTTCTTCTCTCCAATTTACGAGCAACTTGGAATTGAGATCTTCGGTAATCATGTTGCTCTTTTATTTAATACCAATAAGTTATAAGTGTGAGTGTGTTGTTTAGCATTATTGTTTCTCACTTTCGCTTCAATACCTTGTTGACTACTTTAGTTCATATATTTTCATTATCCTTTATTGTTTCAGTGGAATTAATAATTAAAACTGAAGATATGGTCCACAGTAATTGACAGTGAGTATATTGTTGTAAATATTTTTCCCTTTTGCAATTGTAAGAACTTGTCAATATTTTTTAACAGAGCCTTTTGACTGATGTATATGATATTTATGATAAATATCTTGGCGAATATTTATGTCTCTTTGCTGTTAATACTTGCTCTTATTTCCTTAATTAGAATTAGGTCTAGGTTTTTATGTCCCTTATTTGTCTTTTTGCTGTTAATACTTGCTCTTATTTCCTTAATTAGGTCTAAGTTTTGTTTTCCATCACTTTCATTTTCTTGGTTCGAGTGTTTATGTTTTGCAATTGTAAGAACTTGGCAATATTTTTTAACAGTGCCTTTTGACTGATGTAGATGATGTTTATGATAAATATCTTGGCGAACATTTATGTCTCTTTGCTGTTAATACTTGCTCTTATATCCTTAATTAGGTCTAGGTTTTGTTACTTCCATCACTTTCATTTTCTTGGTTGGAGTGTTTATGTCATCATGGTTGGGGGCATCTGTGTTGAGCCTTGGAGAGTGGTTCATCAAGCGTATGCCCTTTGTTCGTCATATTTACAATGCCTCCAAGCAGATTAGTGCTGCCATATCTCCAGGTGTGCTTTGTTTTAATTTACATTATGATTTTCTTAAGGTTGAGTTTCCATTATGGAAGGATGACAAATTGTCCTTTTCGATATTATTGCAGATCAGAACACACAAGCTTTCAAGGAAGTGGCCATTATAAGGCATCCACGTATTGGGGAATATGCATTTGGGTTCATCACTTCATTTGTCACCCTCCAGGTGAACTGCTTCTTACATATTGATGTATCCTCCTCTCATTTAGGATATTTGTCCTGGAAGTTTTTCTGCTCATGTTTGTATTGTAAATTTGTTCTTTCATGCACTTACTGTTTTCTAGCTTGTAAACCTATACTGAATCAAATCTAGGAAGGTGTTACATTAAGTTAACCTCACAGATGAGGCTAGACATATGGGGACTTCCAAATTTTAGAGTATAGTTGATCTTCTGTAAAATATTGTTATTTTTATTTCCTTCTTTTTTTGTAAAAATTTTCCCTGTATTGTTAGCTTTGTATATAACTCTTTGTTTTGACATTGGAGGTAAAACATCCCCCTCGTTACTCATATTAGTTTTTTCTATTAATATACTAGGGTAGGGAACAATGTCTAACCCATCATTTTGAAATAGACAAGTCATTTAAAAACTCTTATCTGTTTCACAATGGACTTCACCCAAAAGAAAAGAGAAGCTATACCTCACTGAGAGAGATTCTTAAGCAAGAAAGATTCAGCAGAAGGGGCTTCAATATGGTGCTTGTAAGATAGCCCGAGTCTAAGTTGGCAGATCCATGATTACCTGTGTTAACCCCTTAAAAGTATCTGCTCAGGTCTATTCAACCAGATTTACTATCTTATGAAATAATGGTGCAAGTCTATTAAAACAGTAGGGTAATTTGACCTTAACATGGCAAAATAACTTATGCATGGTGCGGGTGGGTTTTGTTCCTCCCCTTGTGTGCCAATATTGGAAAATAAAGCTTACTCTCAGTGGACTGATCAAAAGGCAGGATAAGTTTTTGTGGATCAGCTGGCACTTTATGGGCAAATGATTGCGTGATATAAAATGAGCTGCTGATAGGTGGATTGCTTACCTGAAAGAAGTGGCTGACATTTATTTTGTTCATTTATTAGACAGGGGCATAGAATTCACGTAAGTTCTCATGTATTTTTTTCTAAATTCAGAATTATTCAGGAGAGGAAGAGCTTTGCTGCGTTTATATCCCAACAAATCATCTTTACATAGGTGATGTATTCCTGGTGAACTCCAATGACGTTATTAGACCAAACTTGTCTGTACGGGAGGGAATTGGTAAGTGTTTTCATTGTTACTTTTTTTGCAATTGCGTGCACATTCACGCACATATTGCTTGACTACTAATCGATGTCATGTGCCAACTTTAACCTTGTTATATATGCTTTGTATACAGAAATTGTTGTGTCTGGTGGTATGTCAATGCCTCAGATACTATCTACGTCGGATCCGAGAATTATTCAAGTGGATAGAAGTAGACCTGACAGAAGCTAAGATAAAAACATGAGATGGAACCAACTGTTTCTGCACTTCCTTTTTATACTGCAAATTTAGCCATTGACATGTGCACATGATTTGGCTCCAGTTGCAATCTAGTTCTATTTATATTTCAGTTTTTGATTTTTGAAGAGTTAGATTGTACTCAGAACAGATGTAACAATTATGGCAAATGTATAATATAGGGAAGTAGATTTGTGCATAACTATGAAATTATTTTCCTGGATAGAAAAAAATAGCATGTTTAACAGATTTAAAAATTGAAATATGAAAGGATTTGTTTTCTATTAGAGCAGCAACTAAGGCCTGTTCTCTTTATCGTTTTCAAGTCGTTTTCTGTTTTCGATTTTTCAAAATATTAAAAATGTGTTTTCTTTCCTATTTTCGAAAATTCGTTTTTGAAATTAAGTTAAAAATTTATAAAGAAAACTCAAAACGATAAATTTGTCGTTTCGAGTGTTTTAAATTATAATTAAGTCAAAATTTTGAAAATGCGTTTTGAGTGTTTTCAATCACCACCACAGCACCATCGCGACCTACCATTGCACCATTGCTTGAACATCGACGCCATAGCTACAACACCACGACTACAACCACCGTCAGCAACACCACTAATACCACCGCCAGCAAAAACAGATTGGAAGCCACTTTCCAACCACCTAAACCGCTAGATTCAACCACCAACAACCTCGCCTCACTCCTTTCTATCACCTCCAATCATTCATTAGCCACGAAACAATAAGAATCAGCAGAAATTGGAAGCCAAAAACCATTCGGTGCTACCTGTTTTTGTCGGAAACTTCACATTCGACGACGCCCAAGATCGTGCAACAACATTGGTCGAATGCTCATCCCAGGTGACTTTAACCATGTCCCCAATCCACCCCAAACAACTCTGCAATGTTCAGATTTCATTCGAGAAAAACGACAGTTGCGATCCGAGTTTTGCAAATTCCGATGTCGTCAGACCGTCCCATGATCGTGGACCACATAGGTTAACCTCCTCTCCACCTAGTGCACCTTGCACAACCATGGGTCAAGGCCAATTTTACCAGCGGCGGAGGAGATGAAGGTGGTGGCGATGGGCTTCGTTGAGAGAGAGAGAGAGGTGGGAGGGGAAACATGTTTTCCATTTTTTATATTTTTCAAAATGTCAAAGAGAACACATTTTCAATAATTTCAAAATGAACACTAAAAACAAAAAATTCGAAATGAATTCAAAACTCAAAAACTGAAATACAAAGAGAACAGTCACCAATTATTTGAGAAATCCCTCCTGATAAAATGTAGGAGAGTTCTCCTTTCTTGAATTACTGCAGTAAGACTTTAATTTTTATTTTTATTTATTAAATTTTATGTGATTTTTACAAGTGTTATAGGAGTTCTATTACGAAGATTTGCTATTGGTATTGATATTTAAATTGAATGGATGCCGAAGCAAGTAATCAGAACTGGCTTATATTTGGTTCAAATTTAACCCCAAAAATGGTAATTCTATTTAAACCACAAATTTTACTAATTGCACTACATTTATTTAAAATGAAAACCCCCAACTTGTTCACATATTTGCTCCTATGTCTAATTTTACTTTCACATATTGATTAGTACATCTCGTTTATGATGGCGGCCATAACTTGTGCTTTTGGTGAGAGTTCTGAAATCTATTCAACGACAGAGAAGAAAGCAGGCATTTTCTGAGATATGAAAATATTTGATGATTGCAAATGGACCTGTGTGACTCCAATATCCGAACCAGAAGTGACATGGCCCGTGACAACCCTGAATTTCTGTTCAATTTTAATTATCTTAAGGGGGTTTTGCTTGGTGTACATTAAAAATGTACACCAAGTTTGGAAGCGGGTCTCCCACTATTGTGAGGGGGTGTACAAATGGTTTTTCCCATCTCAAGGGGATGATATTGTACTCACAAGAAGACTAAAAAGAGTTAAGCCTCGTACAAGAGAGATTGTCAGGGGGACAGGTGACGTCTGTGAATTGGTTGGGATAAAGCTATTTTTTGTTCAAAGTCCAATAAATGCGCGCCACCTATCCTCCTGTAATGCAATCGGGCAATTCTCATTGTACATATTATTAAATATGTATACTCTTATTAAATATGATTTGTAAGCTTGTTTAAAATAATTTTTTCTTGTCGAAAACAATCTAAATTATTTTGAGTCATCATCTATGATTTGGTTTTTTTTTTTTTTTAATTTTTTTTTTGGAATTGAAAGAGTGGGTGCAAAATATAAAATGTAAAAAGTTGTAAATTTAAACTTGAGTGGAAGACGAAAAACAAAAACATTGTTTTTTGAGGATGTCCTCAACTGAGATTTCAATGAATAAATGTTATAAATTCTAACAAGAATCTCATTAAAAATGGTGAAATTTTAAAAGAGTTTGTTATGTATATTTTTAAGTTTGAAATTCATACAAATATTTTAAAATCATTTTATTAATGAAATCCTTATAAATCCATTAATTATTGATGATACCTAAATTTTAAAGAATTTCATAAAAATTTATTAAAATCTCAGTTGTGGACATCGGAATTTAAAATGACTTTTATATCCATCAAAATCTTAGTTGTAGACACCCTCGGAGATCCTACCTTCTTTTTCAAGCTGCACTAAGTCGGGATTCACAATACACTGATGAGCAAAAACACGAGATCATCGCAACCCGACTCAACACTCCACAAGGCTTGATCTAAGGACTAGAGATGTAACTAATTCACTTTCTTTTCTAAAATGCAAATATACATAATATGTCAGGGAGTCCCAAAATCGTTAGACATAAAAGAGTAATTATGGTGTCCACTGCAAGCCGTGCATCCATAAAACAGTTAAATTAATCAGATTTTAACAAAAGCCTGAAGCAAAATTAGATGGTAGTCTTTAATTACTTCAAGACATAAATGAGTCAATAATCGGGCATCCCCACTTCACGTATTTAACAAATCTCAACTAGTACACATAAATGAGCATGAATCGTAAATTATTCACATATTTCATAAATCACATAACTTTGCTTGAAACAATCACCGAGCTTGATTGATCATTTATTAAAGAATAAAAACTTCATGCATGTTAGATTAAATTATATAATTCATATAATGCAAGTAATCGTAAATTACTCACTAGCTCAAGGGATTTTTCTTACTTGAACATGAAAATAAAGTTTTCTCTAAATTAGAAGGTTCGGAAGAAGGTCTAAAGCTCAAATACGAAAAAAGAGGTATCGATAACTATTAAGAAAGAAAAATAACTTAAGAAAATAGTGGATCGGGGGTATTTATATGCTCTCTATTACACTACATAAAAACGTGATGCCAGTATCTTTCAGAAAAAGGGTTCTAGAGTATCAGTATCCTCGTCATAGTGTCTCCTTCCTCATTTCAAAGTTGAAATTTCTTTTCCATTGCTTACTACTGCCCTTTGAAGGATTTTGATGATGGAGTGAACAAATCCATTTTTTGTTGAGGAAACTCCACTCCCATCAGCCTTTTACCTCTTTGAGTCAATCTCTCCAAGTTCTTAATCCATCTTGACCTTCCCTTCCCAAAGGTTTTTGCTCAAATTCTTCTTCAAGAAGTGGAGAGGATTTTGGGAGAAAATTAAATGTAGAGCTTTTGTTTTCTCAAGAGTGAAATGCTTTAGAGGGATTTAGAAAGAGGCTTCAGGTATTTTGGTCAAATCAATCACATATTCATAAATATAAACTCGCTTGTATAAGCACTTGTGTAATAAACTAGTAGTATATAAGTATACCATGTTTGTTTCGTTCTAATTTGGTAATAAGTTGCTTATTAGAAATATCTCTTCTCGTGTGTGTCTTTAGACTTTACATACATATATACACGTTACACGTAAATATTAAATAGACACAATTACTTATCACTTATTCAGTTAATTATTCATAAGTATAGACAACTTGAAAGGAATAAAACAGTGCACTATGCACACACATGTCTATACTAACACACGTGTATATATGTATGTATTTATGTGTGTGAATTTCTCAAACTTAAAAGTTGCTTATCACTAACTTAAAATAATTAACTTATCTTGTAGAGAAAGTCGTCCTTTTCATGTAGATAATTTAAATAATTCTCTACAAAGGGGACAAGAAAATATCGTCTTTTCATCCATTAGGCAAGCTGTCTCACTGAGAAATATTTAATTAACAAAATGTGCATATTTCTAGTTTTCGCGTCCTACTTTTGACAGGATATTAGGGGCACGTGCATAGGTCGTAAAATGACACTTCTTTTCCTTCTTCGAAGAACCCCTGACACGCTTTGCAATGCATCGAGAATCACATCAATCGAATAATCATAGACATCACAAAATTGATCCGAACATGACTACTCATCATGATATTGCTGGAACACTTTGAAATTTTTTTAGCAACATTTACTATAGGTCACATTTTGGCATGAGTTTTAGGCATCAACTCAATTCAAAAGATATAAGTTCAGTACCAAAACAAAGATCTTGACATGTGCTTTCCAACACATTAACATGTAAAAGTCGGAAACAAATACATAATTCGTACAACGTCCCTAAAGTAAGCTTCTCGTCTAACTTTCAATTTTTCCAACATCTGAACTTGAACCCTACTTTTTCCTTTCAAGTTCAATCAAGTCCCAATAAAATTCATAAGTTTCTAATTTAATTCAATTTGGTCCTCAAATTAAAATAAACCCATAAATATCACAATTTTCGAGACTAAAGTGGGTAAACAAGAATTTGGATGAATAAACCCATAAATATCCACCTTTCTATCCTTCAAAAGATCGATACTAAACAAGACTTTGGTTATCAAGTTTACTTGTCTCCTTCTATTAACACTACACAACTTTCAAAAGATCTACATAGGAGTCTTCATTAAATATATTTATTTGCTTTATGATTAGCTAACTAATTAATTAATGCATTAAATGTGACTTGTGGATGAATAAACAATTAAACTTAATATAATTAGTTAGATGAAATGACTATTTTACACTAGACTCCAATTATAAATATTCGATGAGGTATAAGCAGTGGTTTCTCAGAGGCACTGCTATTGACATAACTGTTGGAAAATATATATAGATTGGCAGATATATTTTCACTTGTGTATGTGAAATTAATCACACTTTGTTTGAAAATTGGGATTTGAAGAGGAGCCTTAAAATGGATTACAATCCCACATTGGTTAGAAATGGAAAA
>CAIGRB010042571.1:63446-92864 GCA_903798255.1 Fraxinus quadrangulata
GCTTATGAAAACAAACACCATGAACTGAAAAATAGCTCTTCAAAATTGGGTTTAAATCCTCATAGACAACCAAGCAAGCAGTAACAGAAATAAAGGTCTTCTAGAATACTCCAAATACCCTGTTTTTTGTTTTTGCCCACTAGTGTTGATTGACGAAAAAACTCTTCAATCCAAACCCCTCCTCTTACCCATCCCCCAGAAGGGAAATAAATGCCCCCCATCCACGAGATTTCCCTTACAGTTCAAGGCATGCTCCACAATCTATAAGAGATTAGTTTTGAAACGAGTTTGAATTCATGAATAATTAATATACCAAGGATAATAGAAGAAACTGGATCCAGTATTGATATCCATTGCTGAGGTTACATTAATTACTGCAACGCTCTTATTATGTCTTCATAGTTCATACTGTACATTTTGATGACAGAAATATAAAATTTCTTCTACTTCTGGCCATGATCTTAAGGTCATTAACTGAAATTCAAGAAAACAAATTACTTATGTTGTGAACAAAAAAGCAAAATAATATTGAAGAAACTGTCCCTGGCTAAACTGAAGGAACCACCGAAGTTTAGGGGGGAAATTCAACAAGCAAATCGGTGAAAACATTTCTTTTTCTCATTTGTACTAGATAAATCGTTACCCTAATTCGTGCAGTCTGGACGTTGCCAGACTCAAGCAACTGCGCCAATTCCCTCTTCATCTGTTTCACTAGCACTTCCTTCTTATTCCTCAGTAGCTTCAGCCTTGAAGCTGCCAGCTTCAGCGAGATCTTGCTGCATCCGGTTTCAATTTACTCATTCAATAATTTAACAACAAAAAGACATATATAAATAATAATCTCAAATAGCTAATACAAACGTAGATGTAAGAATTAAGATTGCATTATACAGCATAACTCAAAAATCATATACTTTATTAGTCAATTAATTCTACCATTTGGCGGGATTGAAGCTCCTGGGAAGCATGCCTTTAGAATTCTGCAGCAACTTTGATTTCTTCATTTTCTTTTCATTCAACGGAACTCCAATTGAAACCTTAATATCCGAAGCTGCAAAAAAGCATTAGAATTCAGGCCTTTGACATACAGAAATTGAAATTTCTTGATCAGAATAATGGTTATCCATACCGTGTGATTGAATTTTTGATCGGTGAGAATTTAGAAGTTTTCTAGAGAATCGAAAATGATTGGGAATGAGATTTTTCAACAAAGAGAAGACTTGAGGACTAGGGAAAAATAATAGATAATTTTTATTTTTTACTCCACCTTTTAATTGTATTTGAGGTTGTTAATCTTCGTTGACTATAACACTTATATCCCTAACAATTTTTCATATCATTCTTATCTCAAACTTTTCATTAATTTACCCATATTGCATTTGATAACAATTTTATATCCAAAAATTCATTGAAATGACGTAAAGTAACTTATTTTTTCATCAAAATTTAAAAATAAATAAATAAATAAAAGTGCGAAAAATTATTTATCTAATATTTCAAAGTATGAAAATAAAATATTTTATTATATATAATCATGAAGGACGAGACGTACTAATTAATAAAAGGTTGAAAATACGAATTCAATGAAGAAAAATTAAGATAATAATTGCGATAACGAGTCAAGATTGAAAAGTTTAATTACAATTAAAATGTGGTGTGTCGAGTAAAAATTGTGATAGAAATATAACCGTCCAAAATAATATAACGAAATAACAAAGAAATGGGCAACCGTGACGAGGTTGACGTTTCTAATGGTTGGACCGAATTGCCCCTTTAGTTGTCTTAATTTCTCCGTTGACATCTTTGTTATTTTTTATTAGATGTTTGATCTGTTAAAACCTTAACCGCGTGTTTTGGTTTGGGCGCATTTTCTTAAAATGGGTTGGGACCCATTCTTGCAGGACATAGTCAGAATAGGATAAACATTTTTTTTTTTAATTCCATAAAAAAATTGGCTGCCCCCGTCTGTCGTCCTCGGGTTCTCGGGTTTTTTAATTAAATTGATCGGTCATACATTGATTTTTATAATTGTAACATATTTTACGTGATAATGAATTTATCGATGAAAACCCTCGAAGGTCTGTATAAGTTGAAAAATAACGTTCATTATAATACCATGCATGTACGTGTGAAGAGTTTCCTTATTTAAATGTGTCCAAATCTAGTTATCCATAATTCTATAGCAACAAACTAGTAAATTAAGTAGTGTAAATACATTTTATAAGAAATTATCCGATGAAGCTAGCTAGCTCTCTACTACATAAAAATTGAGAAAAGTAGAAAAACTTAAGTGGATAACCTCCAAGTTAAATTAGAGTAGAGCTAACGGGCAAACGTAGGAGTATATATTTATATAAATATTCGTGTGAAGTGAAATTGAGAGATCTTTATATAAGCAATAAATGCGTACTTGGATTTTAACACCTTGTTTGGTGTAATTCAAATTTGCAAGTCCTACTCATTATACGTTTTCAATTGTAGACACAAAATTACTTCGATGGTAAATAAGAAGGGTAAATAGTGCCCAACATTGATCTGATTCAAAATTTGTTACATCTTAAAGCCAAAACTAATTATATTCTTAATTTCATTTTTTTTTTCTTTAATAATCTCTGCTCCAAAACATGTCACATGTCACATGTGGTACTAGTTGCCTTTTACCATCTTTGTCACGTTAGTTACATGCATGCTATTTCTTTTTTAAACTAACAATTATCAGAAATTAGCAATTCTTTAATAAACCTCGTTTTTATTTGTCCTTAGATCTAAATTTTTGTTTGAACTTATTTTTAGCTGATACGTGACTTAGGTTTAGAGGATCAAATTATATTAGGTTTTTTTCTATTTTGAAAAAAAATCTGAGAATTAACTTTTTTTATTCAAAGGCGTTTTTTAAAGATTAATTTCCAAATGGCAAACATGAAACATATCATTCTTAGAAACTTGGAGGGGGTAAGCCTATGTTCTACAACAATATATATTTAATTTGGGAACTTTCACGGATATAATAAAAAATTCAATAATCTCACTTACTCTTCAAACATTTTTATATTTTCAAATTACTGTTTTATATATACTTTTACAATAAACTTGTAACATAGTTTTCTCAGCACCATCATGTTTCCTCCATAGTCATCATCACTTGTAATAATGTATCATATATATGTTGCCGCCTATTTTAACCATCACCAAGCAGGGGCGGAGCTACATAGAGGCCAGTGCAGGCACCGGCCTGCACTGGACTTAAAGGCAGGAAACTCCAGTGTGCCACACTGGATCAAGAGGAGAAGAATTTACAGGTTGAAACTCGTAAAGATAACCAGACTCACAGCAAAATAGCTTTCTAAAGCATGATTATATTAAATAAAAGAAGGAACTTGCCTTAAAAAGCCATTTCAAAACAGAAAAAGCATAAAAATAGCCACGTGATTTACCAGATCTAAGGTCATGGTAATTAGCTGGAAATAGTCAAATATTAACACAACACAAAACGAGCTCCTAAACAGTAGGAGTTATTAAAATTGACTTGGAATGGAAGAATCCTGCCAAAACACAAACTCTAACATTTCCTCCCCTAAATTGGAATTGACAATATCAATCAGTTTACCTCATTCAATAGCCTCATTCCCAACAGCTCTCGAAGTTTCACAAAGCTCTCCAACTTTAAAGGTTTGGTCATAATATCTGCAAGCTGCTCACTCGTACCACAATATTTCAATTCAATGACACCATCCTTTGTGAGTTCACATAGAAAGTGAAACCTCACATCTATATGTTTGCTTATTCCATGTAAAACTGAGTTTTTTGACAACTTAAAAGTAGATGAGTTATCACAAAACATAGTAATACACTTACTTTGAGAAGGACTGAACTGATTGAGCACTCTCTTCATCCAAATACTCTGACAGGCACATGCCGCTGCAGCAACATATTCCGCCTCTGTTGTAGAGAGAGTTACAACCGGCTGCTTCTTCAAAGACCAAGCCACAGCTCCTCCACTCAACATGAACACATAGCCTGATGTGCTTTTCCTATCATCATAGTCACCGGCATAATCGTTGTCTGTATATGCAACCAGCTCCATTGCACCTTCTCTTTCATAGAACACCCCAAGCTCCAAACTTCCCTTTAAATATCGAAGCACCATTTTAGCAGCAAGCAAGTGTTCTTCAGGTAGTCTAGCCATATATCTGCTAACAAGACACAAACTATACATCAAGTCGGGTCTGGTAGCCGTCAAATACATGAGACTACCAATCATCTGTTTGATCTGAGTTGCATCGGCCTTCTTCCCTTAACCTTCTCTTGTCGCTTCGAACCTGGTACCATGGGATTCTGTACTGCATTGCAATTTTCCTTACCAAATCTATCAAGAATTTCTCTAGCATATTTCTTCTGACACAAATGAATACCCTTCGAACTTTGCTGGACTTCAATACCTAGGAAATATTTCATCTTTCCTAGGTCTGTCATCTCAAACTCAAACTTCATTGAGCATTTAAACTTCTCAATCAAATAGGCATCATTACGAGTAAAGATTAAGTCATCAACATAAAGACTTACAATTAAGATCTTCCCTCCAACTTCTGCTTTGACAAACAAAGTGGGCTCATGACTGCAACTTTCGAAACTTTCTTGAAGAAAATAACCGTCAATCTTACTGCACCAGGCCCTTGGAACCTGCTTTAGGCCATATAAAGCCTTCTTGAGTTTGTAAACCTTCTCTTCTTTATCTTTTTGTTCATAACATTGCGGTTGTTCAATGAACACAATTTCCTTTAGTTCCCCATGTAAGAAAGCACTTTTAACATTGAGTTGAAACACCAACCAACCCTTTTGAGCAGCCAAGGCCAAAACCATTCGAATTGTATCCCACTGTGCCACTGGAGCAAACACCTCGTTATAGTATATCCCATGTTTCTGAACAAATCCTTTTGCTACCAAGCGAGCTTTGCACTTATCGATCTCCCCACTCTTGTTTAGCTTGGTTTTATACACCCACTTAACACCAATTTTCTTTGCTCCAACCGGCAGATCCACCAACTCCTAGGTTTCATTTTTCACAATGGTTTTTATCTCCAAATCCATCGCATTCCTCCACTTCTCACTCTTCGCAGCCTCTTCATAGCATGTTGAATCTTCTTGTGAAATGACTAAAGCGAGGTCCCGCAAATTTTCTTCTTCAAACAGATTTTCCCCGCTTACATAATCTTGCATCCACATGGGAGCTCTTCTAACTCTTTCTCCATGTGAACTCGAAAAGTTATCTTCAGATGAACTAGAATTATCTTCAGAAGAACCTTGTTCGCTGACTTCATTCAAGTCGGTTTGAGCAGGTGGATCATCTTGATTACCCTCTTCTTCTGAACCTCCTTCGTTCTCATCAAGGCCACCAAACTCATGCTCACCTTCTTTATATTCACATCTCCCCAATCAAGTACATCAAGCTTCACCTCTTCGTCACTCCTCCCCTAGTTCCAACTTTTATTTTCTTCAAAAACCACGTCTCTGCTGGTTACAATTTTCTTAGCAATGGGATCGAAGAACCTATACGCTTTAGACTCGTCATTGTATCCAAGAAGTACACATTTATAACTCTTGTCATCTAGCTTTGATCTCTTATTATCTGGTATGTGACCATGACCGATGCAACCAAAAACTCGAAAATAATCAACAGTTGGCTTGATTCCACTCCAACATTCTTCTGGGGTCTTATCTTTCACCACCATAGTAGGGCTCCTGTTTAATACGTATACTGTCCACAGAACTGCTTCTGGCCAGAATACCTTGGGTATTTGCTTCTCTATAAGTAAGCATCGAACCATATTCATGATAGTTCGATTCCTACGTTCTACAACCCCATTCTGCTGAGGGGTGTACGCTACCGTAAGCTGCCTCTTAATGCCAAATCCTTACAAAAATTGTAAAAACTCATACGAAGTGAATTCACCGCCTCGATCAGTTCTTAAACAATAGATTCCACTTCCTACTTCCTTCTCAACCAGACTTTTAAAATTCTTAAATGATGTAAATGCTTCACTTTTTTCAGTCAGATAGTAAACCCAATTCTTCCTACTATAATCATCAATAAAGCTCAAGATATACCTCTTGCTGATGTTTGATATCAGTGTGTTGGGACCGCAAATATCAACATGTATTAATTATAGTCTTTGTGAGGCTCTCCACTGACTTTTCTTGGCATAGCCGCACGATATTGTTTTCCAATGTTGCATACAGTACACACTTTATTCGCAGCTTTGAGTTGTGGTAGCCCTTTTAGAAGTTGCTTATATTGCAAGGTTCTCATGCTTTTGTTGTGCAGATGGCCATATCTTCGATGCCATAGATCAGTGGTGTCTTCAGTGGTGACTTGGAGGTAGTTTGGTGTTTGTGGTTTTACGGAAGCAAGCAATACAAACATCTTGTTTGTTGTCATCTGAGTATGAATTATAAGACCTTTCCTAGGATGATAGATCTTGTACGCTCCATCCTGAATTAGAATAGCTAGCCCCTTCTCTTGTAGTTGAGAAACACTTAGAAGATTATTTGTGAGCTCAGGAATGTAAAATACATCAGTGACTACCTGAGTTACTTCTACGACTTCTATCTTGATATTTCCCTTTCCTATTACTAGCATCCTTGAATTGTTCCCCAACTTTACTGAATGCCGAAATTGTTCATCAAAATCCACAAACCACTGCTTGTTTCCTAACACGTGATTCGAGCAGCCTGAATCAATAAACCAAACTCCTTCCCTCTTTGCATTGTTGAGATCAACATAAGCCATCAAAAGAAGCTCCTCTTCTTCATCCAACTCTACATAGTTTGCAGCTTTCTCCCAGCTAGGGCATTCATATTGAAAATGCCCTAGCTTGTGACATTTGTAGCACTCAACCACTACTTTGTTAAAGCCCTGCCTCCCACGACCTCTTCCTTTGCCTCTTAAAGATCCATGTCTTCTTCCTCTACCACCAGCGCTTTCATCATAGGTAACCTTCAGTGCTTGCTCTTCTTCACCACTTTTACAAAACTTCTGCTTATGAACAAGCAACGAGCTCTGCAATTCATCCACGGAAAGCCTATCAATATCTTTCTACTCCTCTATTGAACAAACAATGTAGTTGAACTTTTCTGTAAGGGTGCGCAGGATTTTCTCAACAATCTTTACATCCGGCATATCTTCTCCAATATTTCTCATGTCGTTGGCCACAAGCGTCACCCTTGTAAAGTAATCTGTGACCGACTCTCCAGTTTTCAACTCTAGGATCTCAAACTCTCGGCGAAGGGTTTGAAGTTGAGCACACTTAAACTCTAGCATTCCCTTGATATTTTACCTTCATTGAATCGCATAGCTGCTTGGACGTCTCCTTCTGAGTGATGGTCTTCAAAATAGACTTGTCAATTGACTGGAAAAGGTAATTTTTTACCTTTAAGTCTTTCAACTTCTTCTCATCCAGGCTTGTCCTCTATGCATTTGTCAACACCGCTTCTTCAGTCGGCTCTATATAGCCAAGTTCAATAAGACTCCAGTACTCCTTTGATCTCAGGAGATTTTCCATGAGCATACTCCAGTGATCAACTTAGGAATGCAAGGTTGAGCGAAATTGCTCGCTTCTGCCATCTTCACACTCACTTCTTCTGTCTCGCTCTTTTTCTCTCGTGTTTTTCTCTTCTATCTAATTCTCACAACCAAGCCCCAATTAGAAGCTCTGATACCAAAATGTAAAGATAACCAGACTCACAGTAAAATAGCTTTCTAAAGCATGGTTATATTAAATAACAGAAGGAACTTGGCTTATAAAGCCATTACAAAACAGAAAAAGCATAAAAATAGCCACGTGATTTACCAGACCTAAGGTCGTGGTAATTAGCTGGAAATAGTCAAATACTAACAGAACACAAAATGAGCTCCTAAAAAATAGGAGTTATTAAAACTGACTTGGAATGGAAGAATCCTGCCAAAACACGAACTCTAACTTCTTCATCGTTGTAGACTTGCAGTTGCTGGGAAACTTGAGCCGGATTGGTGATTAGGGACGATAGCTTCTGGGCTTTTTTTATAGTTGTGGATCTTTTGTCTTTGGGCTTTTTTTTAACATTAAGCCTACTATCCACAGCTGCTTTGAAAAAACATACGGAGCAAACCAAAACATATATCTCCCACTCGCACAACTCGCCACTGAAGAGTCTGTGACCTGCTACCATCGAGTAGTTGAGCTTTCGTCGTCTGCCGCTGTGCGAGTGTGCCTCTCCTTTTTTTTTTTTTTTTTACTTTTAATTTTTTATACCATTGAAGAATGATTTGTGACCTGCAGTAGGTTTGATTTACTTTGAGTATGCTTCATTTTCTAGTCTTCTTATTTTTGGGTTCTTGTATGATTTGACTTTCTTCTTTATTAATTTTTTGATAGATAGATGGATAGATAGATAAATAGTATTTGTTAATTTTTTACGTTAGTCACCCCTTTTTCTGTTGATTTGTTCTTTTTTTCAGTCTTAATCTTTTATGTTACTTGTATAGTTGGAATTGCTAGGATAATCAAGAAATTAAACATTTTAAGAATGTTTCAATTTTCTTGTGTTGTCTTCTATTGATTTAGTATTGTTTTAACTTATTTTTCATCAGTTTTATGCAGGGTTTTTCATTTTGTGACAGTAAAAAATGGAGAAGTGAAGCTAATTTGCATATTGTATTTTTATTCCCTCTCCAATAATTGCTGAATTTGTTCTGTATACCTTTTTAATAGTGTTTTTCGACGGTCGATGACCGCCCTAACTCTTTTCGTTCATAAACTAATTTTGGTCAAAAAATTCACCGTAGCCGATACATAAATTTGTGCCCGCGCTGAAAAAAAATCCTTAACTCCACCCGTCACCAAGGATGTGGATACCAGCACCACCACTTATAACATTCACTACGCCATAATCAATCCTCCCATTTATTGCATTTATTGTACAATGCCGTCACCATTTATACCATGGCTTCTCTCTCTCTCTCTCTCTCTCTCTCTCTGTCACTTTAATTAAATGGTGGGTGTAAACTTGGGGCTTGAAGTTGCAGGGATTAGTGAAGGCAGAAGGTGGCTGCAACTGCCTTTGATGGATGTTGGGCGACAGTCGGTGACCGCCACTGATTTTCGCAGGTAACGATAGTTGCTAGGTTGAGGTTGTGGTCGGTTGGATTGGGTTAGGGCCATGGGGTGGATGTTGAAAAAGAAGGAATTGTTATTGATGTGATGAAAAATATTATTTTATTGAAGAATGTGCAGTTAAAAATAAGTAGAAAAATGAGAATTAAAAAAAACAATGTGTACCAAATAGGGGCTTATATACAAACAAACTGAGGCCAAATAGGGAGGCTGGTGCCGGCTTCGTTTGCTCGTTGTTGCCTATAGGTACGGTTCGTCCCTTTGGTACTGTAAGGGCCTGGCGAGGTAGTTGCCACCGGTGAAGTGAGTGATCGATGATGAGATGATTTTGTGTCGGGTTAGGGTTTTTCGTGAATGGACNATTTTTAATCACATAATTTTTAATAAAATAATATTTCACGTAAAATCAAAAAATTTCTTTAATTTTAGACCACACATTTTTTCCCCTAAATTTAATTTTAACGAAGCCCAAACATTGTCATAATTCATCTCAAACTAAGATTTCATGTTGTTCTTGATTGGTGATCAAAGTCAAATATTGGCTGGACATAGGAAATATTCAATTTTAACTCAATTTTTAAATGTTGAAAATCTAAGTAGATATATTCATCCCCAATCTTGGAGCTTAAGCTTTAAGAAATCTAAAAGGACAGACTCACTGCCACCAATGTCACATTTGATAAAAATAAATAAAATCCAAACAATATAAGAATGCGCTTAAAATTACATTTAAATAAATATATTTGTCATCTCTAACTCCTTAAATCTTTTTTAGATCGAGCATTCAATAAAAAAAAAAAAACAAAGTTTCCCATTAAAACTCATACTGAATCCTATGAATTTAAAAAAGCATTTTCTAAATTTTATTTTTAAAAAATCCTGGAACAAACCACATAATCCAAAATTTGTATCAACACATCTACTAACATTCCAAGTAACTTCTTAATGTTAAAAGTAGTTTTTGACTTTTCAAAAAAACACTAAAGCAGCACTGTATAGGACCAACCAAATGGCACAAGTATTTTTGCCGATAAATTACACACCAATCGTCGGCGATTTATGCAAACATATTCTTATATTGTCCCATAAAATTGTTAACAATGAAAATTCAGTACGCAAATACAATTTGTAACATATGAAAAAACCAAACACAATATTGAACTATAATTATACAGTGCAATAAAGGGTAAAAATGAATTATTACGACAAACTGAGAACACAAGTCTAGGTGATAGATGCTGAAAATAAAAAGCATCTGTTGGCCATGAGTCGAGTGAAGTGAACTAAATCAACGAGGTTTTGAAAATCGAACATACCAAGTTTCTATCTGGAAGCAAAATCGACTAGGTTTTGGAAGCCTTACATGTATGTTAAGATTAGTTGGGTCACAAGATAATGGAATTATTGGAACAAAAAAAATGTGTGACTATCCCGGAACTAGCAAGTATCATTTTAACTGGAATGACAATTGTATTACAGAGTGCCATAACCTAAATCACTCACCAAAGAGGAAACTTGAAATCTTGAATATGCTAATTATTGCGTTAATGAAATTCAACAACTGATTTCTCAGTTTTATAAACATTTATAGGAAAACAAAATCTTGAAATTACCTTGATGGGTGGTGATTAGGAATGTTAATTTTCCTAAACAGTTTTTACCCAACTAGTGGTTTTCAAGGATAGTAGCCTGTGATGGTAAATCCCCTTCCAACAATCTCACCAGCACAAAACCATGCGAAGCACTCAAGGCCAAATAAAGCAGCAATACCAGCATTCTCAACCTTTAGCTCCTGCCTGTGCTTCCACATGTTCTTCACATAATCAAGTTCCTTCCAGAATGCCTCGGTACGACCAGGAATGCTGCAAATAAGAAGTAACGAAACTAGTCAGTTGCTTGTGTTTGGGAAACCTGAAACATGAAAGATGCAATGGATAATATCAAAATGACTCATTAAAATAACAACTTAAGATGATAACAGGCCATCAGTAAGTTACCATAAGCTATGCCAATGAAGCTAAATTCAACATCCAAAAATCACAAAGAGTTGGCACTTACTATACAGTGGAAATTTCTGCTCTCATGCAACGCATGAAATAACTTGGTCGAGTGAATATTTTTGAGAGAAATGAGGTCAAGTAACCATTTGACCAGCTAAAATGCATTTTTTTTGGACAATTCTATTTCTTTCCGTGCATGGATAGATAGAACATACACTGTTTGGTCCAAAGAGACAAGAACAGAGAGGGCTTCCGTTATCAACTTGTTAAAAGAAGTTGACAATTGAACAGTAGACACACAAACCTAAAGTTTGAAACTTGAACCTGGCATTCTCAATCATCATTAATTTTGGCAATTTTATATCCCCAGGGCATCATTTTAAAAGGATGCTCTATTAAAAAATTAAATAATGCAATGATTTAAAAAAATTGACATTCGCATACTTGCTTTGGATATGCTAACTTACAACCATGGAAAATCAATTTATAAGTTTGACTGGCCACAATTATTTACTAATTATGGGGAGAATCAATTCAGTTTTCAGAGAATTTAAGGTGACAGTTGCACTTTAGTATCTAAAAGCATTAAAAAATTGTTAAACAGTCGCCACTATTTTATTGCATTTGCTTCGACTTTCGATGTAATGTTTTACCTCTTCTGGAATCAGTAGGTCCCCCACACAACTAGCATATTTTTCATCCATGTTAATCCTCAGTTGCTATCAAAACATTGAGCACCATATTTCAAGTAAAGTTGGAAGGAATTCCATTAAGGATATGAGAATGAAAGAAAATAAAATGTTGTCATCTACAAGTACTAGAAATCGAGAGGACTATTCACTGTTAGATGTACAGATCTGAAATTGGTCATCACAGTTATCCGCCAATTTAATAAATCCAAACATATTTCTTGACATCTTTCAGCTATCAGTGAGAAACATGCCAACCTTCTTAAGCTGGCTCTACTGGTGATGTTACATCACTTGAAATTTTTGGAAGTCCAGAGGAACCCTTCAAAAGTAAGTCAAGTTGCTTCAAGAATGCTGTTGATAATTAATAAGACACTCTGTTTCTTATGGTTCTGACATAGGTTTAGCAGCCACCATTCACAAAATCATTTATTATGACAGAACTTCCATTTTTAGATAACTAAAAGTCTAAAAATGTTAAAACTTGGCTATTAATAGAAAATATTATCTGTTGATCGACGGCGTGCAACCAAATAAACCAAGATAGAATTATGAACAAGGGTTTCGGTACCATGCAATCAAACATAAATACGAGTGCAAAGTTCTAAACCTTCAATTTTCCACACTCATCCAATGAACCAGGTAGCAGAACAACATAGAATAAATACACGAGTCCAAATTCCAAGTCAAAGCATGAAATGCCTTGCAGGATTGGAATCAAAATCAAACATAGGGCATGAGTGCTAATAAAATAACCTGGCAAGACGGGTGTAGAAGAGCTGTTTGGCCAATTCATTACACTTCTCCACAGCAGGTGGCTCTTGAATGTAATGTTTATTCTGCTCCAACAACTGCTTGTAGTAAGCAGTTCCATGCTTTGCCATAAAATTTGAGGCTCGGCACGCCTTGGCTTGCAATTGCTGTAGCTTGGATGCCATTAACTCCCAGAGCAAATTCTATGCAAAAAAAAATAAATTAATATATCAACAAAAAACCAGTTTTCAACTCTGCAACATTCTGACCAGTAGTATAACTGTTGATGCTTTAATAATTATGATATACAAACGTGCACACAATTAGAAGAGAGACAAAAGAGAATCAAGTTCATTTAGAAGAAAAGGGTGACATTAAGCACATCAACCATGAGAAAGATGTTGAAAATTAGTTCTAAAATTCATGACATTTTCATTTTGAAGATCTGCTGGAGTATCATTGTTATATAGCCCCCATTTGGCCCCCATCATTTCAAATTATAACTTTTGGAATAGTATTTTTCTTTGGAGAATGTGCGGTTGAAAAAGAAGAAAATGTTTTTTATTTACGTGTAAGATTATTTTATGGAAGATTGTGTGGTTGAAAATAAGAGAGAGAAGAACAAATTTTTGGGATAATGGGGCCGAACAAGGGCATAATATTCTTGCAACAAATAACCAGTAGGGCATTACCTGCTTCAGGTTTGACACTATGCATGGAAGGGAGGCAAGTAGCAAGCTTTCTCAACTATGGCGAGAAGAAAACATGTTTCGAGGTAGGGCTGAACAAAACTCCCGAACCGAATCGGACCCGACCCGAATCGAACCGAATGGTTCTTCTTAAATTAATACTCAAACGAGTATCTAAATCGAGAATCGACTGGTTCAGTTCGGTTCTCAATTCTACAAACAAATAAGAACAGAATCTCCCTAAATTTTTATCTTAAATAAGTTAAATTTTATTTTTTTCTAAATGAATTTGCTAACTAATTAATTTAGCTCAAACCTAAAATATGATTTTATTATTTTCAATTTTCAGCCAAGCCCAACTTAATCAAATTGACCTAAATTTTACCCAAATCTCTTATTCTACCGCAGTATCATTTCTGTCGTTCTATTATTGTGAACTCGTTATCTTCCTCTTCTTGTGATTTTAACAGTCAAATTTATGAAGAGCTCAACAAAGAAATGTGCAAAAAATATCACCAGATTCATTATTTTGTAAAAGTTAAGAATGAACATGTCATAGTCGAATTAATGTAGTATTGTAGTAAATATAAGAAAATTAATTATTGTACGGAATCCAAGAACAGAACCGAATGGAACCGAATCCGAACGATTCCATAATTAAATTTGAACCCAACGGTTCCACTTACTAAATGCATGAAAATTCCAATTCGATTCGGTTCTCTTCAAAATCGAACCGAATTGGACCATGTTCAGCCCTACTTCGAGGACAAAATCTTTCAAATAGCTCATAAGTGTTTGTCGGGGAAACATTATAAGTTATTCATAGCTAGCTAGCCCATTTTTACCAAAACTCATTTTCAACTACACATTCTCTTATAAAATAATTTTACATATAAACCCAAAACTTTTACCGGCTAGACTCTATCCTATATTTATCCCCTGCCTTCCATTTAAAAACCAAATACCGGCAAGCATAAAAAAAATCTAGTGGGGCGAAGATGGCGATAAAGCTCTGCCAGGCACTAGACGGGGGTTAGTAAATGTGTAGAGCCAAGTGTAGTGTGGTGTAGTAGTAGGCACTTCTAGGCATTCCTACTTTTTAACTACGCATTCTCCAAAAATCACCGTTGCAAAACCTATTTTTCTCAAAAATGGGTCTCAAGCAGGGGCTTAATGGTCAAAGTCATACATTAATTTTAACTATAGATCTTGTAGAACCCACAACTATTATCCACTTATCTGCCACTCATTCCTATTACATTATAATCTCAGCAACTTAAAATCTTATCCAAACAAGCACTAAATTTGATATTTCAGAGATAAACAGACTAGCTTCTGCTACAAGGATGGTATCATCTGTGTTCCTCTCAAGTGACCAAAAGACCATATAATGCTCAATGAACCTATGGCCACTGCATGTCTTCTTTTAATGGGGCATAAACTCATAAAAAGACTTGGAAACGGAAGGAATAAAAAGCTAGCGCAGATAAGTAATACAAACACCAGAATCTGAAGCAATCCAGAGCCAAAAGATTTTAGTTTGGCATGACTCTAAGATGATCTTGCAACAGCCTAGAGGAATTAAAAAACCAAAAACCTACAATATTCCTCTATAGTATATCATTTTAGTAGATTTGACTTCTTCTAAGAACAAGACAAAATGTTGTGCATCCCTGATAAAATTACCTAAACCAGGGGAGGATGAAGCACTCTCTTCTCTTCCTATTCCCTGGCTCCTATCCTCTCCCAAAATTCAGGATACAAATATGTACCGTGTCTAACTTGAGAAATACAATTCTGTCCCCTAAAATATCTATTCTTCTAACCAAAATTATTCCCAATGAAACCATAAGTATAACCATAGGACAATAAGAGATTTTCAAACCTATTAACTGCTTTCACCAGTTAGTGGGCTTACAGTACTCAGTCCAGGAGCAGATCTGACTTCACCCCCAAAACCATTACAGATCAAGCAAGAATCAATCCCAACCCTTTGCTTTACCTCCTTTCCTCTCCCACATTCAGGATACCAAATGTGTACCCTGTCTAACTAGAGAAATTCAATTCTGTCCCTAAAACGTAGATTCTTCTAACCAAAACTATTTCCAATGAAGCCATAAGTATAACAATAGGACAATAAGAGATTTTCAAACTTAATAAACTTCTTTCGAAAGTTCGTGGGTTTATAGTACTCAGCCACTAAGCAGGTCTGACTTCATCTCCAAAACCATTATAGACCAAGCAAGACTCAACCCCAACCCTTAGCTTTAATTTTCTTACCAAACTAAACAAAATCCACCACAAATTTGACTTCCCTTCTCAAATTCCAGCATCTCCTCATCAAAAACACCATGTAAAGTTCCATCTATCATTCCTAAGAACAAATTTTAAAGCATTCTAGACATGTTTCGACTATATTTTAAAGTACTTCCCCACTTTGAGAATTAAAATTTGCTGAGAAGTGAAACCGTGCAAAAGAATCTTTAGAAAGTAACAAAATATCGGCCTTTAATCCAAACACCAAAAAAACAAGAACTAGCCCAACAAGACACAAGGCCAGATATGAGTAGTAGTTGGAAGATTCTAAATATGACAAGTCCCACTTGGATTCGAGAAGACAATGAAGAATGGGAGCAAAACATAATTGAATGTTTCTACCTGTAGTTTCGAATGAGATTGTCCCAATTATGTCAGAACCCAGTTTTGATGCTCATCACCTTATCTTCTGTGCCTTACATGCGTTTCAGTCCACATCAGCTAAAAACTTGAACCAAAACCCCAGAATCTGGTCCTTTGGTATAATATTGGTAAACTGCTCCTTATTTTAACAATGAAATCCTAACTCAAAAACTAAAACACTGGGTTTTTAGCAAGTGGATAAACCCAGGATGACTAGTTACATAACCACCCAGTTTGTCAATTTTGTGGGAAATTCATATTTGCCTCACTCGTTTATCTTGATAATAGAGCAAAATATTCCCTTAAATATCAATTGCCTGGAGCAAGCCATCAGTTCATTGGTCACAACATGTCAATCAAAAAAGTGATGAAGGACTTTATTAACTCTACCTAGCGTAATTAACGTCCAGTAAAACTTTTTCTATATCAAATTGATGCTAATTCTTTCATCTACTGTTATGTTCCTCGGATTTTTTTTAATGTGTTTCAGTTAGTTAATCAAATAAATAATAATACACACAACATCTACTAAATGTGAGATAGTGAAAATGTTAAAAAGAACATAGGTTTCTTCCTTCAATAACAAATAGCAAAGAGGAAAAATACTGGCATTTATTACCATAACAAAATTATTTTAAAGAGAAAACAACTTCACTTAAAAACTTTTATAATGTAAATTAAATAACATTAATCTTATAAATATTTTTTACTCACAAAACCCATAATGACAAGAAAAAGAGAGAAATAAATCATCGAAATACGATCTTTCAACCCTTAGCCCACGATCACAACTAAATGTAAGTAATGACATCAAACTTAAAACTAAAATCACAAGCCATACAACAGATCTGAAGATTCAATCAAAACCCCAGATACAATAAACTGTGAACCTGAATATACAGTAGATATATTGAAAAGGTAGGTTTCAATTACCTGTCTTTACTTTTCCCGTTGTTTTGCAGAGAATATGTAATTCTAAAACAATGGCAAGGGTTTTTGCTGCTCTTTGATTTTTAAAGCGGAGAGAATGTTTACGAGTAAATACAGTTTACGAGTAAATACACGCCAATAGCCTTGTTACAAAGTCATAATTCAAGAATGACCTCGACCTTTTTAAACATTTAAAACTATCAAAAATACCCCTAAAATATAAATTACACACTAGCATCATATAATATATAAGGTTACTATTAAAGTTCAAAAATATTTTAATCATTATTTTACCTATCTGTAAAAATGGAAGAATCTAGAGGCCCGAGAGTCCATATAAAACCAAAAAATTTATAAAAGAAAAAAGAAAAGAAAAATTAGAAAAAGAATTTGATAAAAACATAAATAAAAGAGAATATATAAGCCAATTATATGCATCTCAAGAAGCTTTAAAATGTTTTAAAAATAATATATCTGAAAATTTCATTAAAGGACCAGTTAGAACTATAATGATTGAAGAAATACAAAATCTGATAGATAAAATAGGAAAAAGAAAGATAAGATTAAATCATAAAACCCCTATACAATTAACTGAAAATGAAAAAATAGACTTAGATATTATAAACTGTCAAACCTTTATGGATTTTGAAGAAATTATAAGAGAATATGAACTTTAAGATTATTAGATTTATTTGATTTTAGATTTATTTTGATTTTTGTTCGCTCAAAGTAGCACCCCCCCTTTATTGGTATCAGAGCCATAGAATCATAAAGCCATACATATACATAAAACTATACTTATAAATCATGGAAATTAGAATTACAAAATTAGACAAATATTATAGATTAGAAGATAAACCAGGATTCTATAAAACATATTATGCATTAGAAGAAGATAGAGGAAGACGCATATATCTTGAACCAATTTCAGAAAAATTGAAAATATTAACATTAATTATAACAAAAAACCTACCTAGAGAAATAAGAGAAAAAATATTAGAAATGATAATTATAGGATCAATAAGAGATATATATATTTATGAAAAGATTATTGAATATTATGAAGAGGAACAAAATATTTTATATTATAAAGAAAAATATGGATTATCATAGAACTTGGCCCTTATTAATAGAATTCTTATCAGAAGATATTAAAATAAATTTAGATAAAAAATTAAATGCTAAGAGAGAATTAGCAAATCAAATAGCAGATAGATGGTTACAACCAGATGAAGTATTAACTAAGAAAGATATAAGAGAAATGACAAAAATATTTGGAAAAAGTTTGATGATGAGAAGAAAATATTATGACAAGATTATAAAATATTTAGAAAATACTACTATAAGAGAAATAGATAATTATATAGAAAAAGAGAAAAATGAAAGTATTAACTCTAGATTAAAAGCAAAAAGAAGACAAATAATAACTTTAGTGAAAAATTTAAAGTTACAAAGAGAAACAAATGAAGATAAATTATGTTCAACATTTTATAAAATAGAAGCAGCAAATGAACTTAGAAAAGGATAATAAAAGTTAAATTATGAATATAAATGAAACTTTTGGAGAATTAAAATCAATGTTAAAAATGATAATTGATGATATTCAAGAATTAAGAAATGAAGTAAAAGAAGCTAGAAATGATATAAATATATTAAAAATTGAAATTAGAAAACTAGAAGAAAACAGTAGAAATAAAGACAAGAAAATAGATAAAAAATTTATAGAAAAAGAAATGTCTAGGATAGGAAAGAAACACATAGAACAAGAAAATCTAGTAATAGAAACAGGAAGCATGGATGATGAATTTAGAAAAAATATTTTACCAAAAATATTAGAAGAAGAAAAACTAATAGAAAAAACATTAGGAAAATTAATTGAAGAAAAACAAGAAAACCAAGATACAAATGATGAATGAAGAATTAGATTTACTTATAGAAAATTTTGATCAATTAAGTCTAGAAGACTTAAGTGAATATCAAGTGTTAATGAATACTGGAGGAGGACCTCATGCAACAGGATCTTCTGGAAAAATACCAGATCCAGATGATATGAGAGATTTAGATGAAAGTGATGCACCTAGAAACTATAATAAACCATATAGACAATTTTATGATAGAATAAGAGATAGACAACCACCTAAAGGAAATAAATATAAAGATAGATTTGAACCAAATGATATTTATGATAAACCAATTAATCATGGAGGAACAAAATTAGATTTAGATTGTAAAATTGATACTAAGAGAGCCTTATTAACTTGGGCAGATTCAATGATATTATTCTTTTTATATAATAAAGATGATACTTGGGAAAATACAGAAAGAAGAATAGAATTCTTAATAGCCTCATTTGAAGGAAATGTTAGAGATTGGTGGGAAGGAATAAACAATGATACTAAAGGATTAATAAAAAGAAATGTACAGACAGAAATAATAAAATCAGATAGAGAAGGTATACAAAGATTAACAGAATATATTGCAGATGAATTCTTAGGAGAAAATTGGTTAAGTAATGCTGATAGAGAAGCAATAAGAGAAAAAGAAATTGCTAGAATTAGATTAATAAATTTAACAATATGTGATATGTGTAAAATTAAAGAATATACTTGTGAATTTAAAAATTATTACTATGTCCAATTTTATAGTAATGAAAATCAAGAAGTATATCAAGACATGTATTATACCAAATTACCAGGTTCATGGGGAATATATTTCAAAGTTGAATTTGAAAAATATATTAAAGATAATATAGGAATACCTAGAACATTAGGATCAAGAATAAAATTTCTATTTGAAAGACTTTCATATATATGTCAACAAAGACAATTATTGAAAAAATCAGGTAAATTAACTAGAATATGTTGTGAGGATATGGAAAAACCTACACAGTGGGGATGTAATCCTGAAAGAAATTATAAAAGAAAATATAAAAATAAAAAGTTTAAGAAGTACAAAAACTTTAAAAAGAAATATATAAAACCTAGGAGAAGGTATTATAAAAGGAAATATAATCCAAATAAACAACAAAGAAATAAAACTTATAAAAAAGATAAAAGCCAATGTAAATGCTGGAATTGTGGTGAAATAGGACATATAAGCCCTGATTGTAAAAAGAAAAAAGTAAAAATATTACAAAAAGAATATTTAGAAATAGAAAATGAATTAAGTGAAATATCTGATATTGAACAATATTATGATCAAGAAGTATTTGTAAGAGAAACAGATTCAGAAAATGGAACAGAATCTGAATAAAGAAATAGAAGAAATAGATAGAGATAAAACAGATATTCAAGAATACGAAGGAATAGAAGGTTATGGATTAAAAGTTACTTTTGATAATAACAAATTCAGGAAAATACAAAAACTATCATTAGACCTAAAAATAGGAAAATGGGAAGTTTTAGATAGAATTTGGAGAAGAGAAAGAATAGCAATAAATGAATACCATAAAATAGAAAAAACTATAGATGTTAAAACAACTCAAGGAACTCATAAACTAAACCTTTTAACAAAAAATACAGTGGATGAATTATTAACAAAAATTAATAAAAAACAAAGTGAAAAAATACAATATGTTTATTTAGTTGGAATACAAATAATGTTTAAATCCTTATTTAGAGAAGGAATAGATTCACCCTTAACAGTAAGTTTACATGATGGAAGAATAATAAATTGGAATGATAGTCATTTAGGAACTATAGAAGGAAATTTAGCATATAAAAAATTAATATTTACTTGTTACCCAAAATATTGTGTCTCATTAAAAGATAAAAACTTTAATGAAATTTTAGGTTTACATTTTAAACTACATAGAAATGATATAATGGAATCAGGATATCAGATTATGACTATAGAATATAGAGTCTTATATACTTTTACTAATTCTAATTATGAAAATATATACTCTAAAAAATTATATATAGAAGTCCATAAAGAATGTAAGGATATTAGTAAAATAGTAGAACCACATAAGCAAATAAATTTAGTCCCAGAAAATTATGAACTTAATATAACAAGAAATAAACCTGAAATAATAGAATTCAAAAAAGAGGATTACACTGATAATAAAATAATTTTCAGAGATGGAAGATTAATTAAGAGATCAACAAGTCTAAGATTACCTAGACAAATAGGAGAAACTAGTAATACAAAGAAAATAGAACTCCATAGAAATGCTGGAAATATGAAAATAGAAGGAGAATATTATAATGGAAGATAACATATAACATGACCAAATATATTAACAGACACATGAGCTAGTGAATGCCATATAACTTCAATAAGAAATAAATGATTATTAGTCCATAAAACTGAACCATATAAATATGTAAATTTTGATGGACATGTACATACTACAGAATTAGAAGTAAATGTACCAATAAAAATATGAGGAATTAATATTATAGTACCATATTATATAGATTATAGTATGAATACAAATCCACATATAATATTAGGAATGAGCTTTTTGAATGGACTAGAAGAATATAGTAAAAAGAGAAGGATTGTATATAACTCATAATGGACAAATAATATTATGTAAAAAAGAGTAATGAATAATCAAATAAGTTTTTCATTAGCAGTACATATACAAGTTATTATTGTAGAAACAAATATAACTATATGTGCCTTGATTGATGCAGGAAGTGATATAACAATATTTAAAGATTTCTTGATAAAATCATGGAATAATAATAGTAAGATAAAAATAACAGGAGTAACAGGTGAGAGTATTCAAATAATAAATAGTGCTGATAAAATTAGTATAATATTATGAAGTAAACAAATAGTTGTAAACAAAATATATAATTACAATAAATTAGAATGTGGTATATTATTAGGAAATGGTTTCATACAATAATTTCAGTATTATAAGCAAGATAATTATATGATAATGTTACAAACACCTTGTGCACATTTATTAAAAATACCTCAAGAATTTGGACCTTATAGAGTTCAGCCAGCCCAGCGTGGTGATAGATGGGAGAAAAAACCAATTTTTCACAATGAAATAAAAAATAAAAGGATTTTGTACAAAAAGGTACTAAAATCAGGAATAGAATTAAGTATAGAAAATATCATAGAACAATTAGAAAAAGTTTATGGAAAAAATTCATTATTATTTTGAAAATCATACCATCCTAAAGCCAAAATAGAATTAATAGAAAATGTTATTATAATAGTAAGACCAATGATGTATATTATACAAGATACACAAGAATTTAAAATTCAAATAAAAGAATTATGTTGAAGGATTTATTGAAAATCTTTCAAAAAAAGACATAAAATACAAATTTTACTTAGAAAAATAAATACCAAATGATGGAATGAAGAACATACAGAAATTGTTAAATTATTAAAAGAAGAATGTAAAAATTTACTAAAATTAAGATTACCAGATAAAAAGACAATTTAATTATCAATACAGATGTATCAGATAAATTTTGGACAACAATATTAAAAACATATTTAAATGAAATTTGTAGATATTCAAGTGGAACTTTTAACCAAACAAAAATAAATTATACAACTCATGAAAAAGAGTTACTTGCTATCATTAGAGGAATAAAAAAGTTTTCATTATTTTTATTATCCAAAAAATTCATTGTTGAAACTGATAATTCTCAAGTTGTAGGATTAGTCAGAAATAAGTTACCATCAGAACCTCAGTATAGAAGGCTGCATAGATGGCAAGCTTATTTATCATTTTATAATTTTGATATAATTTATATTAAGGGAATTAACAATTTTCTTGCAAATTTCATTAGTCGAAATATTGAATTTGGAGATGGATGATATCAAAAAATTATTGATAGACGTCAGAGAGCGAATGGACTTCCTTATGGAAGAAGCTAAAGATATAAAAATGGGAATTGAAACGTTAGCAGAAAATTTCCAACATAATGTTAAATTGTTGGTAGAAATCTCTAACTCTCATTCCGATTATACCAAATAATTGAGTGAAAGATTTGATGATATTACTTCACAAATCGAATCACTAAATACCAAACAGGGAATACCAATTGATACTAGGCAGAAAACGTCAAATGATACCAAACAAGAAATACCAATAATACAAACAAGTACACGGCAAGGAAGCAGCAGTGGACCCAGCCAAATCAAAAGAGATATACCAAATCTCAAAAAAATGACAATAAAAAGCAGTGATGAATATACAAGGGTTATCAGAATTAGAACTGATGAAAATGATACTCATTTATCAACAAAAGAAGACGAATATAGACAATTTGCCAAAGTCGTCTATGAATTGGAAGAAAATGACTCTTATTATATATCTTCAAGAGATCATGTTTATCCAAAATTGATTATTACCAATAATGCAGACCCTTTTATGGTCAAGATGACAGCAAACTATGAATTTTTAGATCTAATATACCCTGGAAATGATCTAAAAGAAATTGAAAAATTTGATGAAATTTTCAGATCTGAAATATCTAGATTTGCCCAAGGCAAGTCTATTTACATTAAATTTTATTCAATTGGTCCAGAAGTCGATGGAGGGATATTCTATCCTGCAGAACATATCATAACAATTTGATATGTTGGCCGAGATTTTAAAATTGAAGTCGGTCAGAATAGAAAAACATTATCAAAAATTACCAAATTATGGATAAAATTTCGAAGAATTCTAGGGATGAAAGTCCTATATAACATTGCAAAAAATTTGTATGATAAAAAATTCAAGTGCCTATGCCAGTATGAAGGATTGACACTTCTTGTCAATAATGAAAAAGAAAGATCTACAATTTTGAAAGAGTATATTGAAAAATTTGACACTCATTGAATTAATGGAAGCCTTACAACAATCCAAGAATCATGCAAGTTGAGAGGTTGCCCTACATGCCAAGAGAAGATGTGAAAATGAAATAAAGAAGATTGATTGAAAAATGGACCTACCATTATAGAAAGAATCTTGCCTGCTCCGAATGAAGACAATACAAACAGAGGCTAGTGCGCCTTTGATTATTGACACCACTATGTAAATTATTGATGTTACGTAAGCAATGACGTAAGAGGAAAATAATAGAGCCTCATGCAGTGGTATAAATAGAGGTCTTCGAGCTAAATGAAAGACAGAACAACTTGAGCATTCAAATTGTGAGATAGCCAAAAAACCTCTGTCTTGAATACAAAACTATTGTATATCAAATTTTCTTTGAATATAAAAAGATATTATTCACATTCCAATCCTCTAAAAAGATGGATATGAAATTCTAAATCCTAGTTTCCCATAGATTCTAGAGAGATCTGAAAGAAAGATTTCTTTCTTATTTTAGCATTAAAAACAGTCTTTTCCTTAACCAAAGTCTATGAAAGCATTCTTAAAAGTGATACAGTGAAGATCAAGAAGCTGATAGTGCAGTAATCCCGTGAAGGCAGAAGGCCGTTGAAGGGAGAAAGTTGCAGAATCAGAGCTCAGAAGGTCACTCGTTTTTAAGAATAAAAAAATCAGAAAGCTAAGGTAAAACTACCAATTTTTGCTAAAGTTAGAAAGAATATTTCTACAATCTTAAAAGAATCGCAGGGATTATATTGATTATACTTTGTTTAAAAGAATCATATCATGTTTATATGTTTTGATATTATTACAGTGTTTTAGTATGCCAGGATATACTATTAAATGATTAGATAATTTATTAGATAGAATATTAGAAAAAATAAAAGATATTATTCATAAATCATAAAGTAACGATATAGGAACTGAAGAACATAATAAATTTAATGAAAAACTTGAGCAATATACAAAAAATTATTCTAATCTGTTAGATCATAGAATGAAATTATATAACGAAATAAAAAACAGGACTAATTTATAAACTATTATAGAAGAAATGATTTAAGATGCAAAATTCAACAACCCATTTCATTAAGGGTAAAAGAAACTTTTCATGGATAGACCAAATTATAACTTGGACCAAGGCCATTTATAAAAGTCCCCCGAATGTTTACAGTGCTGAAATAGAGAGAGTGAGAACCTATCGCACTATTTTTACTTTGTATCTGAAGAAAAATAAATTGTAAAATATAGGCTCAAACTAATTATTAATTTGTTAAAGAAAATAGTGCCCCATTATTGTTGAGTTGGACTCCAAATTTTATTCCTTTTGCCACACGAGAGACTTAAAGCATATTTTAAAAGTATTTATAAACAGTTTTAATTAAAGGAAATTATGCCACACCCTTATTTTATAATAACTATTTAGAATATGCTATGCAACTTTTTTTTTAACCACAAATACTGTTTTTATAAAATAAAATATGAAGTGTGAAAAACTAACCAAATCATACTATTCATTGTTTAACTAATTTCACTCCAATAAATGCACATTTAAATTATGCTCCAACAAACAAGTCATTAACATATCAAATTTGTGTCCATCCTTATTCCAAACCAAAATCTCCACCAAATAATCTCTCACTTGAATCATCTATCAAGAAATTTCTAATGCCCAATCACCAATTCGTTCTTCTATAGATCTACCGCAAACAATAATACACACAATATCATACATATCCACCATTTGATTTTCAATTTCCATTAATTAGCAATTTGTATATATTTTATATTTGAAATTTAATAAGAGTGTAAATCCTGCTTATTTTAACAAAAAAATCATATTCACTAAATATTTTATTTTCTTTGTATGGATATATATTGTGAGTGGATATGTTTTAAAAAAAAGATTTGGATAATGTGAAAATTGTATTGAAGACACCATGAATTTGTGTATGAAAATCTGCACTCTTGCTTCAATATAATTGAGTGGATATGTTTAAAAAAAAAGATTTGGATAATGTGAAAATTGTATTGAAGACACCATGAATTTGTGTATGAAAATCTGCACTCTTGCTTCAATATAATTGTATCTTGATATCTGAAAATTCAATTTATTTCATAATAGTGAATGTGTATGTGTATGTGTGTGTCCGTGTATGCAATCTTAAATTTGTTTAAAAAATTGTTTGTCATTTGATCCTCTTACACAATGATGTTGAAGCTGCCTATGATGTTAGTATCCTCTCACTGATTCAGCTTCATTTCTACAAAAATATTGAATTATCCAAGCTAATGTCTCTTATTTTTGTATAGAAATGGACGCAGTAAACGTATTTTTTAATGAATAGCACAAATACTTTTTGTTTCCTTGTTCGTTTGGTTACAATTACATGGGCTTTGTCGATATGATAGCGAACGAGCTGAAAATAGACGTTCGTGCATCAAAATTGAGTATAATGCACATGTGAAAATATCCCCAATTCAGATAACAAATGACAACATTTTGCAATTTTAATTGGAGCTTAAGCGTAGAGATCCACGTATCACGGTATATGCATTACGTATCAACACAATTGAGTTCTTACAATTCACAAATTACACGGACAAGCGACGAGTTCTCCACTGTAAAAGTAAGGATGAAACAAGGTGATTATCACATTACAAATTTTAAAAAATACAACACCAGGTACATCTAATTGAAAAACGACGTATGATGCCGAACATTACCTTGAATTTTTAGAGGTTGAGTCTTGTAAAAACGTTCCAATTGAGCCGAGTTCTGGAATGTAGTAGTATGAAATCGCTGGGTGATTATTCAACATATAACAATGATTGTTTTTAGCCATCATTAGTTTTTTGAATTGCTTATTCAATTTAGGAAATAACATTAATGGAGAACATGAAATATGTTGAATTCAAAAGGGGGTTAATTATAGAATGTGATGGATGGTCTATTTTTAGGAGGAAGTATATGTAAACATATTTCATATGTCATCTAGTATTTTTGGTTTTAATAATGTAACATAGTAAATTATGAATTTTTTTTAAATGCTGCAGATGCGAAATTTTTCGTTTATATTATAAAATGACAGTAAAAAGTAATGAATAAATAAATAGTACTTATAGACTTACTCGATATGTATGAATAAAAAGTAATTTAAGTGTTAATAAACATGAGCCAAACATAAAGCTTAACTTCTCAAATGGGCGCGCTGGAACTTCAAAATTAGTCCTTAAAATTATTTTTTACTCATTTAGTAATTTAGTCACTGAAATAACGTTATAAAAATCATAAACCCGTTAGCGAAAATAATGTCAAGATATTCTTTTCAATCTATTCGCTTTTATTAAGCAAAAAATCAAGTATTGTCTTGAAATACATTGGAGGATCGAGTCAAAAAAAAAAAAAAAAATTAAAAGCATCTTATTGGACATTATGGTTAGTAAAAAATTTTAATCATTATTAGGCTTTTCCTTTTTCCGTTAAGAGGTTTGTTGATGAAGTTCCCATTTTATAAGCCCCCTTTTGTAATTGTATCCAATTTTATTTTATTCAGTAAAAAATCGGTGGACAAAGTTTATGTTAATAAATTGGGAAATTTTCACTTTTTACCTCCAATCTTTGTAAATTGTTATTAATCAACCCTCAACTTTTCTCTTAGCATAATATGTTCCCAACCTTTTAGTTATGTAACATAACATGTCCCTATGTTCGTTTTGACCATTAAATGACAATTTTGCTCTCCTTTTTAAATAAACAAACATAAAAAAGCAATAAATCAAACATAAAATCAGGAAAATTTGTTAAGGGAATCCCAAATCTTTTTTAAAAAATACAAATAAATCATCGTTTTCTTCAAATCCCCACATCCCGCAATTTACTAGGCAGCAGCCAAAGAAATTTTCCCAATCCACCCAACCCTATCCACCATTAAGGACATGCGACATTGACCACTCCTAGCCCAACAGGGGCTGCTCTAGTTTCATGTTGTGATAAGAGACAAGTGGAAACACTTGATCATGTGCTCAACTCTGGTGATATTGCTAAAGCAGTTTGGAAATGGGCATGTTTGGCCTTGGGAGTGCACTACTTGGAGACACAATCATGGTGGACAAGAGTTAATCAATGGTTTACATGTGCAAAAAATGTTTCACTGCGTGGAATTTTAATTGGGCTATTACCAAGTTTGATAACATAGAAGCTTTGGGACGTCGATGCAAGGCACATATGGAAGGGAATTGAGAATCTGCGGAGGAGGTATGGCTTGCTATAAAGGTCTGGTTGCATCTCATTGCTGAAGAAATAGTTAAAGTTTCAAAGCTAAGCAAAACATGCTATGGACTTCTCAAAGCTTTAGAGTTGCCTATGGGTTCTAAGGTGAGTAAACCAACTCTTTTAGTTTCTTGGAGGAAACATGCTGCTGGTTGGGTAAAACTCAATGTAGATGGGAGTTGTGTTGGTAATCCGGGACCTTGTGGAGGTGGGGGAGTGATTAGGGATCATTATGGTAATTTAGTTTCTGGTTTCTGTGTTAAATATGGTTATTGAAGCAACAATAAAACGAAATTGCGTGCTGTCATTACTGAGGTAGAGCTATGTAAAGAAATGAGTTTTCACTGGGTAGGGATTGAGTGTGATTCAGCAGTAGTGGTAAATTTGTTAACACACCGTTTATGTAAGATTTGATATTTGTGGGATTATTGGGATAAGTTATTAAAATTGCTTAGTGGCAACAGTTTCACTATCTCTCGTCAGTATAGAGAAGCAAATAGAGCAGCAGATTTTCTAACCAGACAAGGGGCGGATGGTCTCACGATGAGGTACATGCACTTAGACCAAATACCAAATTTGTTAAGAGGTATTATTTGTACGGATAAGCTTGGTTTTCCCAACATTAGGCAATAGTAGTGAGGTTGATGTGTTTGTTTTTACTTGCTTGATTAGGGTCTTTATAGCTTTTTGGCTCTCATGTTGTTTTGTTGGATTTGTTGTCACAATATTTCTCTGCCATAAGTGAGGGGTAATTAAAGAAAGTTTTCATTCCTTCAAAAAAAATCCACTTTTCTCAAACACAAATGTGACTTAGATTGTAGATGAAGGGTCCTCTAGTCCCTCTGTTTCTTTCCTTTCATGCTTTCCTCCATCGTTGTACCACCCCACCTTGTATATGTACATGTGAATCCTCATTTCCCCTCCTTTTTACCTCAATTTCCTCTCCTTGAAAAATTGAAAAATTTGTCCTTTCTCTTTAATTCCCAACGTACTCTTCCTAATTCCTCTCCCAATCACCAACTTCATGTAATTGCATCATTTCACATAATTTTTAACATTCATTACCGCCTTGTGTATTTAGGTACTTAGTGTTGTATTGTAGGTTTAGAAATCAGAAACAAATAAAAACTTGTTCACGAATATGTTTCGGATTTAAATCACCGCAAGTACACGGTTCGTTGACAAGTAATAAAGTGGAAATCCTAGAATTTCGAGTATCGTTCCCACGTGGATTGATTTAACTTGATTTTTATTATCGTGACTTTAACCGAATCTATCAAATTTGAGATGAGTTTTTTCAAATTCTATGATTAAACTAAGACTAACATGCAATTTAAACTAAAATTACGAACTAAATACAAAAATGATGTTTCAATGCAAAAGATTTAAGTAAAATTAATGTATGAAAAAACGCACTAGGATCCCGAATCACCAAGCGAAATTCACTTTTAACCCCT
>CAIGRB010042571.1:93186-165140 GCA_903798255.1 Fraxinus quadrangulata
TTAAATATCAAATTGGAAAATAGAAATTAAAAGATCACAATGCGAGGTTCATCGTTCACCTAGTACATAAAAAGTCTAGCATAACATGGATAAAATAAAAGAACATTAAAAATAATAAAAAGAAGATATCACCAAAAACTTAAATTAAATCTTGAAACTCGAAGTGAAAGTCCTCGTTCTCCCATTCTTCTTAGCTCTCCAATGTGTTTTTTCTCTCAAAGAATGCGTAGTCAACTCGTTTCTGGACGAATTTCGACTTTTATAGTTGCCCTAATTTCATTACCCAAAGTATTGGAACAAAATAAGGAAACAATTTTTCGCCAAAAATTCCTACCATGCGACCTCATGGTATACTCAACTTCCCTCCTCTGGAATCCCTGCATGTGGGTGTGCGACCGCATGGTTTTTATTCCATGCGGCCAGATGGAAGGTGCAACTTCCATGCACTTTCGTTTTAGTCTTTTAACTTTCTTTTAACTTGTTTCGGCTCCCTTTGTGAATTCTCTTCTTTTTATCATCCCATGCATCATCCAATTCGAGCTTAATCCATTTATCAACTCTAATCGTGTTTCTCATCACCTTTCAATTATTTGTACTTTAGTTCTTGAACTTTAGTTCTCCTCCAGTTTGGTCCTACTTTTGCTCGTTTTCGCCTACATTTCGTTCACTCATCAATGTAATCCTATAAACACAACTTATGTTGAATTAAGCCGCATTCAAGCATTTAAGTCAACAAGTAGTCATGTAATGTCGCTAAATACACGTTAGAAAATGCACTTATCAGTGGTATCTACCTCAAGGTGGGGTAGAATAATGGACCTTCAACCATCGAGGGAATGGAAAGAATAAAGAAAGATGAGCCTAGAGAGGAATAAAATGTGGACCTAGCCTCCAAATAGCAAGCTCACATTTGAAAGAAAAATCCCTGTTATTTATGACCTTTAAAAAAATGGGTACTCGAGCACCTACATTTCATGGAGGTTCATTTTTCTTCTTTCGAAAGCCTCTATCTCAAAGGTAATGCATTATATATGTCTTGAAAGTGTAACATATTGTTGCTATATTCTTAATTTGAAGGTGGAGAAATGGATCCCAAGATTGGAATATGCACAACAACCAGACTCCTTTCATCCCAACCCTAAGATTGGAATATGCACAAAAATGTTGATGGTATGGTCGTTGACATGATAGCATTTGTGGAGATGATAGCTGATCGCGAGTGAAAAGGAATGGCAAAAAAAAATTATTAAATTCGATACCCTTCAGACCTCGTCCCGAACAGGAGGGGATTCTCCTAGTATTCGAGTATGGTGTGAGGGTGGGATGGCGTTCTTGTTCGGAATGGTACATGGAACTTGGTCTTCATCCCATTTAAAATCCATTTTAAGATATTAGTTTGCGATCATGCAAAAGAAAAAAAATCAATATCCCTTCTAAAGGAAATATGCACTATTATACAAATTAGGGAAAAAAAGTAATGATTTTCACTAATTAAATAAATGAAAAAAAAAAATCAATGGGCCGGGGCAAGGGGGAAATTCGAATGGGACGGGGGACGGTAGTGCATGTCCCAACTCTCCTAGTTACCATTCCTGAGGTGGGGTAGCTTGGGTGAGAAGATGAAATACTTACTCTCTCTAAATTCTTTTTTGATTATTGTTAATATGTACTTAATTGTTTTTAATTAGATTTATTTGTACTTTTTAAGAAGTTATGGAACTTCCTTTGCAATTTTTCCTATTTTTTGTTAATTTCTTTCGTTTTTGTTTATTTAAAGAGGAAGGTAAATTCATTGTTTAGTGGTCGAAATGGAAAGAACGACAAGTTTCGTTATATAATTGAAAATTTTTAGATAAATTATGTTAAAAAGAGGCTAATGATGTATTAGTAACAATTTACAAATGTTGAGGATTAAAATTGCAAATTTCATATCAAAGTAATAATTACACGTGTCACTTCATTATTGCAAAAGTCAATTCCAACTTATAAGGTAAGATGATTGTCTTGACTTTAGGGTTGGTACCCACCTATACGTATTGGTAATCACCACTACAAATTTGGTGATGCGCAGTAGGGCTTGTTTGGTAGCGGACGATATCTTATAAGGAAGGGGTCGTGGTTAAAGAAGCGAAGTTGACTTGTTTAAAGGCATTATGACGTGAGAGAAAAACGAGTTTTGAGTTTAAGCAAATTTTAACTCCACAAATGCATAGCCCTATTTAGTTGAATTGACCATGATAATTAAAATCAACTGATAATCATTTTTGGACGATTATAACCTTATTATAATTTAATTATTACAATAATATCTTACTTTTTCATTTTTTAATATGTATTTAACTTATTTAATCATTTAGTTATCTTCAATGTAAATGTATATTTGACAGATTCATTTAACCTGTGTGCTTTTATTAATATATGAATTTCATATTGTAAATTTTCAATTAATTAACATTCATATTCATTTAACTAAGTATTATTCATTTAATGTGGCTTAAACAGACCCTAAATTTGGAGAACTAATCTTAAGTAACTAGTTGTTAATATTCAAACTTAAGTCGTTCACATAGTAATCAGGGCTAGACGTGTTAATTTCAGATTTGACTATCTCGATGATCGAACACTAATCTCTCTCGAGCCAATAGGATTCAGATGCATAATAAAGATAAGAACGACTCGAGATATATTGTCCCGTCACTTGAATTTTGACATCTAATTATTTCAGTTATTATTAATAAATATACAAAAACGTTACACAATACATTATAAAATGATATGGTGATTGAGTCACAAAATATAGGTGGAGGGATAGCGAAAGGGACAAAAAGGAGCAAAAACATTGGCGAGGTTGGACTTCGAGCCTATCGGTGGGGCGGCATATTCTGTGAGCTGTCAAAAGTGCCAAGCTGTCACTAGTTAACTACGGTTGCTACATAAATCTCTGTCTCTCTCTCTCTCTCTAGAAGTGGGTGAAGGGAGGAGAGAGAGGGAGCAAAAGGAAGCGTCGGTGGAGGTTAACCGCAGATTAATTTCAGAGAGACAGATTAAGGGAAGGCCGATAAAGAATCGCTTCGTATATAAGCCATCGAATTTTCTAAGAATTCTCTCTTCAACCACACGTATAAATATATATAGAAGAATTTAGAGAGGGAGAGAGGAGAGGAGAGGAGGCGAGAACCGACAGCCATGGGTGAATCAAGCAGCGATTCCGTTTCTGTTGATGTGGAGACCATCTATCTCGGCGGAAAGGTTCAATTTCTTCTGCAATATATGCTTACTATTTTAATTGATACAATAATACAAGTTTGAGGGTTTACGTTTTGCGTATGATTAATGGGTATATATTTCGCCGTATTCAATTTCAGTTTTCTTTTATTTCTTTCCTATCTGGGTATGCATTATTTCCAATTCTTGGTGCGTATTCCCATTTCATTTCCATTTCTGATTCATAATTTTCCAAATTTAGCTGGAAATTAAAGTTCTTGCTGTAAAATTACATTTTTGAACTTGTTGGCATGATTTTAGATCTGCTTCTTTCTATACATGTTCAATTGGTCATTTACTGCACAAAACCAAACATTTTCAATTCTCTATTTGCTACTCGAGCTTCTTGAATTTGATTCTCTCTTGCAAATGTTATCTTGTAATCGTGCCAAAATTTGTTATTTTTTGAAAGATTCTTGGGTAGTTATGTTTCTGTGTAATTCTTGACGTTTTTATTTCTTCGAAACAAGATGTTACCACGGTGAATATGGTAGATACAAGATCTTGCTTGTTAGTTCATTATAAAACTGACTTCAGCTTAGCCAAATGGCATTTTTGGGATAAGTTCTAACATCAGAAAATGAAACTTATCTCTATTCTCGGATATAAAATCCGTATTCTTGAATGAGGATTGGTTGAGAGGTAGACATCTTATATAATGACCTCTTATTTAAACATCAGAAAATGAAACTTATCTCTATTCTCGGATATAAAATCCTTATTCTTGAATGAGGATTGGTTGAGAGGTAGACATCTTATATAATGACCTCTTATTTAAATGTTTAATTTAATGCAATTAGAAATTAGATTTCTATTTCCCTGCACACACTTCGTGTTGTCTTTTAATTCCTCAACGTTATTAGTTAAAATTGCCGCACCAAATACTTTGTTTGTTTTAAATAAACAATAAATACAGCTCGGATGTTGATCTGTCTATTCTGTTTATTTTTCTAGTTGTTGGAAGTTGCAATCATTATTCTATTGTTATATCTGTCAGTGTAATAAAATTTGCATTAGTTACCTTACTTTTCTTGATCTGGAGTTAATTTTTAAGTCTCCAATGATTGAAAACAACCCTTTTTGTTTTCACTTTTTATTGTTGTTGAATAGTCAGCTGATGCAGCAAGCTGGCAGAAACGGGGTTCTGTGCAAGTGGTTGCACTTTTTTAGAATAATAATAAACCATTTGTTTTTTTAGTATAAAAATGGGAATTTTCCTTTACTTGAAGCATGTTCACACAAAACAAATGAGTATCCCTGGCCAGGGGGACTTACGGGTAAAATAGCACTTTTGTCTTTATTTTGAATTGTTAAATATTCGAAAATATTAGAAATGATTGTGATCTATTATTGTCTATAATCTAACTGAAACGTTCTTCACTCAGGAACATTTTGTAAGAACTGGCTGTGGTTCTGTGTCTGTTATAGTTTATGGAGATCAAAACAAGCCAGCTCTGGTCACTTATCCTGATTTAGCTTTAAATCGTGAGTAACGAATTTGCCTTAGTATACAGGGTTCTTTTTTTCACATATTATCATCTGTTAGATATTTTGATCTGCATGGCAATCCTTATATTTGCTTGCTGTCTGATGAATTTTTATGTTTTGTGTATTTTGTATAGATATGTCTTGTTTCCAAGGATTGTTCTTTTGTCCAGAAGCTGCTTCTTTGCTGCTTCACAATTTCTGCATTTACCACATTAATCCTCCTGGGCACGAGGTCTGTAAAGTGGAAAATTTTGTTAGCGGTCATATCATTGATTTACTCCATTTCTGTAGCAGTCGTTTATAACTTTTGTGACACATTATTCTTGAAAAATATTGCTCATGTTGAATTTTTCCTGTGACTCTGATAAGAGTTCTTGCAGTTGCGAGCTGCTGCAATTTGTCAAGATAATCCCGTGCCTTCTGTTGATGACTTAGCCGATCAAATTCTTGATGTTCTTAACTATTTTAGGTAAGTGATTTAGTATTATTTGGATATATTTAATGGTTTGCATCTCCATTTCTGATCGACGTGCCTCTCTTCTGTTGCCTGTTATTAGAATCATCATTAGAAAGATTTTCCTAATAGGATGAATTTAACTTTTGTCAGGCTTGATGCAGTGATGTGCATGGGTGTAACGGCTGGTGCTTACATCCTCTCCCTGTTTGCTGTATGTTTTCTTTTTAACATTGTAATTGTTATACAAGTACAATTTTATCTGACTGACAGAGGGTTATCTCACAGATAAAATATAGGGAGCGGGTTCTTGGTTTGATCCTTGTTTCTCCTCTATGCAAAGCTCCTTCTTGGACTGAATGGCTCTGCAATAAGGTTCGATATGTTGGCCTTATCATTTGTATATTAAAATTGTATTTTTGAAGGATAATATTTAATATAATTTGAAACTTGTAGGTGATGTCAAAGTTGCTCTATTTCTATGGTATGTGTGGTCTGGTGAAGGAATGTTTACTTTACCGGTACTTTAGCAAGGTATCTAGTATTTCTCTATGGTTGCAATTTTTCCTTTGTTTTACTCTTTCTAGCCACATTTTTTTTTTTTTTTTTTGGATATCCACGCTGAGTACTAAATTTGCTTCCAATTGTTTCAGGAAGTTCGTGGCTGTGCTGAGGTTCCAGAATCAGACATCGTTCAAGCATGCAGAAGAGTTAGTGTTTTATGTTTCTCTCTCCGAAGAAAATTGATTTGTGTATACTTTATACCATGCAACACAGTTCGAAGAATATAGCAGAAGTGTAATTTTGTCAATTCATTAATTTACATTTTCAGCTGCTGGATGAGAGGCAAAGTATAAATGTCTTGCGGTTTCTTCAAGCAATAGATAGGTAAAAGAGGTTGACCTTTTATAGCTTTTTGCATTGCAAGTTTTTCCTTAAATTCACCTTTACTTAAGATTCAACCTCTTTAAAGTTTCTTTGACCATTGAGCAGGAGACCTGACATTACTGAAGGATTGAAGACTCTAAAATGTCGAACTTTGATATTTGTCGGGGAGAACTCTCCTTACCATTCTGAGGCTCTCCACATGACTGCTAAACTGGACAGAAGATACAGTGCCTTAGTTGAGGTATGCATCGAACATATTATGATGGGCTATTTGAATTTGATTACCACAGGCCATAATATTTTGTTGTATCTCTATCACAATGATTTCCTTATGATCTAAGAAGCATGGAAACGCCGACAAGTGATTTTTGATTTAATTCTGTAGAAAATGCACATTGTGGCATGTTGGACATGCCACCCCATTAATGGTTTATGATTCTAAAATATTTGTCCTTGTGAATGCTGAGACATGAATTGATCATAGTTGGCAACAGTTGTTGGATCTTTTATCCAATTATAGCACCGTATCAATCATTTGTATCCTGATGAAAAGTAGATTAATGCGGTTGGAATTATATAGTGCTCATGGAAGAATGACATTATGCAGGTACAGGCATGCGGATCGATGGTGACAGAGGAACAGCCACATGCAATGTTAATACCCGTGGAGTATTTTCTGATTGGGTATGGGCTCTACAGACCAAGCCAATTTATTGGGAGCCCGAGGAGTCCGCTTAGCCCTTCTTGCATTGCTCCAGAACTTCTCACTCCCGAAAGTATGGGATTGAAACTAAAACCAATAAAGACTCGGCTCTCAACCAAAAGATGACAGTGGGTTAGTTAACCTGTGAAATTGGAGTTACCATGGATTGTTTTGTTGTTATTGTTTGATTTGTTGAAGGGTAAATACGGAAGTAGATAGAAAAGTGAAATTCTTTGTTGAATATAGGGTGGGAGTTTTGGAATATACATTCATTTGTAGTCAGTCAGTGATGAAACATGTCATTTGTATGATTTGTACATCTTAGAGGAGAACATTCATGATTAATAATAGAGGGCATGTGATCTGTTGACTCTTTCTCACACAAAAGCACAGAGGGCCTACAATTCCAATAATGCAAACGATCTGTTTTCATTCGTTGTTTCTACCTTTTTTTTTTTTTTTTTTTTTTTTTTTTAGCAATAGCTAGTTATGTCTTAGTTGTAATCCTCTGTTGGTTCAAATGAGCAAGTGAATTTGGCAACTAAGAGAGGTGCTGGATGTCTTGTCGTCTGAAAGAATAGGCTAAGAGCGTGACTGGACATGGTGTAATTTAGAGTAATGCTACTTGTACAACATATAGAATAATGATGTGGATTATATTAATTGTTTTTTTATTTTTATTTTTTGTCATGAATTTGTTGTACAAATAATATTACTCTTTATGGAAGTCAAAAGAAAGGATAGGCTTTTAAGTAAAGAAGGAAAGGAATTCTGGACACTAACCGATATAGGGAAAATTTCATTGGAGGTCACTCAACTTACATATCTGTTTCATATTTTGATAATCAATTTTGACCAATTCAATCTTTAATCATGGATGAATATAAATGGTTTGGCTGACAAATTGTATGACATGACGCGTGTATCCGCCCGATCACTGTTCCTAGTAAAGAGACGGTTCTTGATTGCTGGTTCCCCAACTTTGAATTTATTGTTGGAAAGGAACTGTTAACTATAATAATTAATTTAGTTTTGTGTCAAAGTCTGTAATTTAGTATTTTCTAGTGAAAGTCTCCAAATATTTTGACAAAATACAGTTAATCTAGTTGTTAAAAAACCCACCTAATCATCTGTAAAGTAAAGTAGGATGTACACTTCTTCCGTACAAATAACTTAATTCAATTTTTCAACAGTTTTTCAAGAGCAACAGAGACTGTACGAAACAAATGTCCTATAACATGTTTTAGAGGTTTATGAAACAAATAGAATTGGATTAATTCTGTTAACGACTTTTGGGTAATTATGTCAATTGTCATTGAAGTTAATATTTTACGATATCAGTTATTCGAGCTTCTAACTATTTCAGTGATGGTCACTTGGTCAAAAAAATTAAAATTAAATCATATGTGTACTATTAAGTACCAACGTGCCACCAAATTGACATTATTCATTACATCAAGTTAGTAAAAATCATTGTTAAAAAAGTGTGGATTTCCTATACAATTTATGCCCAACAATTTAACCGAAAATAAAGCCGCATCATGTTTTCTCATCTGAATGGATTTAATCCCCAATTCTTGCCTCTACAATTTTGATGACTTAATTTAACAAATAATTCGGTGTATGCGGTGAGCAATTTTTTCTTGAACCGGATAGAAACGATCGTTCGGCTCCAGTTATTCTAAGGAATAATTTGAGGTGTGTTTGAGTTACATTATTTTGGAAAAATGTATTTTGGAATAGTAGATTGATGGATAATGTTTGGTTGAAAAATAAGGAAAAATTATTGATGTGATGAAAAATATTATTTTATTGAAAAATGAGTGGTTGAAAATGAGTAGAAAAATGAGATTGAAAATTTTAATGTTACTCAAACATGGGCTTGATTTCGAAAATTTCACCATTCTCCCAAGTCTTCTTTTCAACTTTTTGGTAAAATATAACTCCTTTGTTCCGTTTCTCTTACATTTTCTCCAATCAGTCATGTTTCCAATTTCATTCTCTATTTTTATTTCTTTGATTGGTCGCGCTTGGTATATAGGGTGACTTCTCACAGTTCATTTATAAGGCTAATGATAGGAATGTAAAATGCATATTTTTTTTTCCCTCATTATTTTATGTGCTCGTATGATTAATCAATGTCAAAATGTACTCATTACGTTCATAATTTGATTTAGGTGGCAATTATATGAATATGACGTAATTGGGAAGAAATAAGCAAACAAGAACCAAAATGAAAGAAAACGAAATTTGGGGACTGAAATGTAAATACTCAAAAGTTATGTGGAACCCCACGATGAAGATTTGAGAGTTTTAGGAGTCAATTGGATGAAAGAAGACATCAAATGGGTGAAATATCGTCAAAGTATAATCACACATCAATTTTCAATCAAAAAAGTAATGCATCGATTTTCAGTCTCATATTGAGACCCATTTTTGACATGGTAAACAATCAAATTGAAAGATGATATCTGAAGTAAAATTGTATTCCTTTGAGTTATTTTTTTAATTCATCTTGGATCGCCTCAATCGGATATCGTGAGAGAAAGATATGACCAAAATACTAAAATCTGTCTGACGGGAGAAACCTATAACTATGCGGTCGCATAGCTTTAATTCTATGAGGTCATGCGAGGCGTTTCAATGAATTTCAGAGCCCAGTTTCATTGTTTTACGTGATTGCATGACTTACTACCATGTGGCTGCATAGTTCATTCCCGACACGAAAATTCTGATTTTCAAATTTAAATCAACTATCTATGGAAACAAGTCAAACAACTATAAATAAATATTTTAAAATCCTAAAACGGGAAAAGGGCGTACAGAATGCCTCCAAACTTCATTCTTCATTATTTTGCTCATAGATTCATGAATTGTAATTAAACTTTTACACTTAGTCGAAGGAGATTGAAACATCAGAACCACATATTGTGAGATCTAAATGGTTTTTCTTAGTTTAATTCACGTTTTTGAGTATTGAATATTTTTCTGCACTTATTTCCATGATTGTTATGTTTAATTACTAGGAAGCCTATTAGTTTGTGATTCGTTACAATCTACCGCTAAGTTAAACATCAAATCCGTAATTGTTTGATTTCGTTAACTTGTGAAGCAACTAGGGTTTGATAATTTACTGCTTTGGTGATTGTTGAATTTTAGGAAGAATGTTCAACTAAATTAAATGTAACAGTTTGTACTTGTGTTGTTTAGCTTCATCGATCTTTCTAATTCGTAATGCGATTATCAAATTAAATTTAGAGCGCTTGTCTTAGGTTGTTTGGCATTTAGGGTTAATTGGGTCACTTGTATTCTAATTAATTATAAGTAAGGAGAGATAGGAAAAATAATTTTAACAGTGAATATTCAAAATATCGGTTGATTTATACTTGCTTCGATGATCAATTGTAAAGTTCCGAAGGTGGATATTAACTTGGACCAATGTTATTCTTTTGATTGTTTTCGTTAATTTAATTTTCATTATTATTAATTGCGTTATTTACAATTGTTTGTATACAAAAATTCCCTAACAATAGTACGAAGCATAAAATATTGAATTACATACTCTTCGTGTGATCGACCCTTACATCCACTACTACATTAATTTTAGAGGTTAAGGTATTACTTTTGGGTACCTACGACAGCACACACCAAATTTTGGCGTCATTGCCGGGAAGTGGTGCTAATTTATTTTTGTGCTACTTTAGTTGTTTATTTTATTTTTGAAAAAAAAAAATCACAATTTTCTAGGTTTTTAGGCAATTAATTATTTTTAAAAATTTTAGTATAAAATTTTATTTGTTTTTCTTACTCTAACTTCTTTTTGTGCTACTTTAGCTGTTTAATTTATTTTTGTGCTACTTTAGTTGTTTATTTTATTTTTGAAAAAAAATCATAATTTTCTAGGTTTTTAAGCAATTAATTGTTTTTAGGAATTTTAGCATATAATTTTATTTATTTTTCTTACTCTAACTTCTTTTTAATTTATTTTTAATTTGTTCTATTTGTTTATGCCCCCAACTCAATCTTCTAATCAAGGTGAATTACAGTACGATCCGAAATTAGAAAGAACTTTGCGCATGTTAAGTAGTAGCAATAAGTGGAATTTCAAAGTTCTTTATTTGTAATCTTTTATAATTTTTGAACTATGATTCTAATTTGTTCTTTTCTTTTCTCTTTCTTTTTATTTTATTTAAATAGAAGGGTGTTTTTGTCATTTCACAATTTTTAATTAAAAAAATAGAAATGATAATTTCCACAATGAAATGTGAAAATATGAGTGAAAATACAAAATTAAAATGTAAGGATATTTTACACATTAAAGACCAAACGTAGGACGTTTTACGCTAATAAGTCATTTTCAAAACCAATTGGTGGCTTTACGTGGTTTCCCATTTCATTTCCCTCCTCTCTTTTTTTTTTAATTGACTACACGTCACCATTTCAAATTACTATGAAAACCACCTGGCAATATTACCCTGTACGCTTGGCTTTATTCTTCTTCGATTCTTTCCTTCTCTCTTCTTTGATGCTTTCCTTTTCAAGCCAATATTTGATGGTAATTCAAATTTATACCTAAATAATTTTATAAATACAATACAGTTCTATAAACTAGTTTGTCAATTTTCCATTTGACAAGTGTTTTTATACTCAATTTTTATATATATTTTTTCAATATGAAGAATCAGAACATACCGAAATTGATTGGTCCGATTTCATAGTTAAATATGAAATCAATAGTTCCATTTTTAAAATTCTAACTATACTCGATTCGATTCGATTCACTTCAAAATCGTGCATAACTCGACCCGACCACTCATATTATCGTTTAATAACTAATGGTACCACAAAGTATTTAATATTTATTTTTTGAAGAGTAATGCTATTTATAAAAGTGGGGATGATTTATACTTGATGCAACATTAAATGATAAGATGAATAATATGAGGTTCATATTCACAAATCTAATTGGTTTTATCATTACATCGCACATCAACTGTCACGTGACATTCGAACTTTGTACGACTAACATTATTCTTTTTTAGTGAGTGAGAATTAGCGAAGCGTTTTAAAACTTAAAGAAGTAATTAACCCCATAAAATCGAGGAAAATTTAACTTGTACAACTTCTTGGCTTCGCTTGTCTTTGTGTACAGTATACGTTTGGAATTTAAGAAGAACAGCGACGTCTGGCCTGTCTGACTACTCTGAAAACATGAAAATTGAATTGGTTTAAATTCATGTGTACAGAACAACTAATTCAAAGCCATAATTTTCTAATCCAGAATCCCAAAAGAGTTTCTGGGCTCCTCCTTTTTCCCTTCTCTCTCTGTGCACGCACAAATCTTGAAAGAGTAAATAAAGGGTATTTTTACTGACGGTTTAATGGAAGAAAATAGAGAGGAGAGAGAAAGGGGCGAATTGTTGGGGAATCGGTTAATTGATGGCATGCCTGTTTTTGCAAAGGAGTTGATTGCTGGTGGGGTAGCTGGTGGATTTGCCAAGACTGTTGTTGCGCCTCTTGAACGTCTCAAGATCTTGTTTCAGGTAACTATTGCTTTAGCTTTAGAATTCTAACTAATTGTTTGGGTAAATATTTGCAGACTTAAATTTTCTCATAGAGGATAGTTGGTTTTCGTTATGGTTAAATTGTCGAACTTGGGTGGTTTCAGATCAGACAGTGAAGAATGATCATTTCTATTATGGAGTTTAATACGAAATTTATAGTGGGTATTAAGTTGTATATAATTAGGTCTTTCTTATAATTTTGATTCTCGAGGGTGATGGCCTGGATTCTCTTATTTGTGATTCCGGAGTTTGGTGCTCCATTATTCCTCAGCATTGTTGGAAATTGAGCGCACAGACAGATACTTGAACGTATGTGTCTGAAAATTCATAGAAGAAGAAACAAAATTATATCGAGTGGACATTTTTTGATAGTTGTTGGACTTGTCCATCAAACACTAATACGCTTTTCTGTTCGAACTTTGTTGAAATGACCATTTTTCTAATATTGATATCGCCTATACACCATATTAAGATTCACTGAAAAAATATGTGTTTATATTTGGTAATTGGATTCCAAAAGTGATAGATGCATGATGCAAGAGAGGGTGTTCCAAAATTGTACAGCAAGTGAAAGATGTAAGGCACAAGAGAAACTTCTCTACCATACCTAAAATTTTACTCTGTTTTCCTGCATCTATATGGCATCAATTGTATTGCATAGTAGGGACTTTTTGGAAATTAATATTGTGTATATGCTCTATTAGTATTTGTAATATATTGTCAATAGGCTTTGCTGAATAAGAATCGAAATTGTTAATCATTCATCAATTGACCACATAACAACAGCAAAACAAAAATATAAACCTCATTCTCAAAAGAGCTGGGTTCAACTGCATAAATCCTTTTTGACTTTTCTTGCATTCTAGCACTACACGAATTGAAAGATCCAGTGAAATAAATTGCAAACTCATATACAATCATTAAAACAATATGAGTGGAAGGGCTACAGATAGGTAATCGAACAACCAATTAAAATTTTTGTGTCTAGTCGAAATATGGTTAATGAAAGACTGTACGTTTTGAAATGTTGTCTAATTCCTTCACAAATTGCATAGGAACTTGAGCCTGTGTATAACTTATATGTATTACAGTTTTCCTTCGACTAATTCAACATCTCTACACTTTTAGGGTCTATTTGATTGATTTAAATTACATGAAAAATGTCACATCCGAGAAATTCAATTTCTATTTTGACTGTTTGATACGAAAGTGAAAATAAAGTTCGAATTTCAAGATACAACCATTTTAAGCTTGTTTTTTGCCAATTTCATGGAAAATGCATTCCAATAGGGTACTTGGGTTTTTATTTTCCAACTTACATGGAATTGAAAAGTCTTTCCATATTTGTCAATCAAACGGACCTTTAGTGTAAAGAATACGTCTTCTGAACTTTCAGATGTATGGTCCCAAAAACATCTTCACTCCTGCACATCAATGGTGCACTTATGTAAAAAAAGGGGACAAAAAGAAAGAGCAAATGAAGTCTACCAATAGAAGTTATAGAAATATTTTGATAGACACGATGATAAACGGTTTAATCATCTTTCCTTCTGATTATATGTAATTAGGATGCATTTGCTTTGATCTACATTGAAATAAATCAGGCTGGGTTTAGCAGGTGAAAGTAAACTCAGTTAAAGCCAACTCTTCTCTGCTCAATGTCATTAAAGCTAATGACATTATTGTTTTGTGCATATGAATTTCATTTTTCTGGTTGGTGAGCATGTTTTTCAATTGGAGTTGGTTTAGCAGATATTTGATGCCCTGTATAGGAAGACAGGGATCGCACATGAGAAAAGAGCTCTTTAGTGATCATCTTGATGTGCAGGGAACATCTTCCGTGTTAAAACTTTGAATGAGTCTTTGTACTTCTTCCTGCCATAGTCCTTATATATTTTCTTTAGACAAGCTTACGTGACATATTTAACATGAGACCTTGATGTATGCTACTAGTTGATGGCACTTTTTAGTCGATGAGACTAGAAGGGGGATATATCATTGGTCTGAACCTGTCAGGAAAACTTTGGAATCTAAAAAGTTTTAGGTTAAGTTAAGTCAAAATAAATAAAATGTCTTTTAAGTCATATTAGGAATAAGGATGCTAGTGGAGTCACTATAGATGATTATGTTGTCTCAAAGAGTAATTGTTTGAGGTATTAGGTCCAATATAGTCCACTGGATGAAATGGAGAAATCTGCAAGGATTCTACGTGAGTGTTGTGTTGTTAAAGAGCAACATCCAAAACAAATGCAAATGACAAATTTATGATCGATGTATGATCATAGTAGAATAGATAAAATAAGCAATGAGAATATATGCCAACAGGTGGAGATTACACCAAACGAGAATAAAACGAGGAAATGACAACTTATGTGGTTGGGGCATGTCATAAATAGACTTAAAAGAAGTTTGTGCTCACAAGAGTGGTGCCATCCTTGTAGAATAGGTTAGAAAAAAATAGAGTATACAAAAATGAACATGGCCTCTTGTGGTGCAACAATCAATCTAATTGGTGAAAAATGACTATTTAGCTCACCATACATTTATTGAAAAATAGGACTTAGTTTCTTCTCCTCATTCTTGTAAATTCTTTGCACTACTATCCTGAAAGTACGCATTGTTTGTAATGCAGGTCTAGAAAATAAATTTATTTTCTGTAATTTATTCTTTTTTCCATTAACCAGACTAGACGGGCTGAATTTCAAAGTCTAGGACTATCGGGTTCCTTCACAAAAATTGCAAAAACAGAAGGGGTGCTGGGTTTTTATAGGTACAAATATTTTCCTTAATTGATTGTTGAGTTTATGGTTCATCCTAAGTTTATTATTCCTAACACAATCCTTTCCTTAATCTTACATAAGCATTTGATGGGGGTTGTTATTAGAGGGAATGGAGCTAGCGTTGCACGTATAGTGCCGTATGCAGCATTGCACTATATGGCTTATGAACAATACCGGCGATGGATCATACTTGGCTTTCCTGGCATTGGGAGAGGTCCTGTCCTTGATCTCATAGCTGGATCATTTGCTGGAGGAACAGCTGTACTTTTCACTTATCCACTCGATTTAGTTCGGACTAAATTGGCTTATCAGGCAAGCAATAAGACAATAATATCACTTCTACTCTCTCTCTCTCTCCTCTCTCTCTCTCTCTCACACACACACACACACACTAGGACAGAGACAGAGTTAGGACACAAACCCCCTCACGTGCTCTCATGGTTCAAATTCTCGATCTCTCCTTGAATATGATAATTCTATTCCATGTTATGGTGTCTCAAAAGTCGAATGCTGATTTACAAAAGATAGTGCAGGTTGCTGACTCCTCAAAGCTGAATGTTAAAGGGCTCGTACCTAGAGAACAAGTTTATAAAGGAATTCGAGATTGCTTCTCCAAGACTTACAAGGAGGCTGGTATTAGGGGCCTATACCGAGGTGTTGGTATGTAAAGTGTAACTGTGGTTATGTTGAAATTTTTGTAGACTCTTACTTATCGTTGTGTGTGATGTAATCAGCTCCATCACTATATGGGATCTTCCCTTATGCGGGATTAAAATTCTATTTCTACGAGGAAATGAAGCGTAATGTCCCTGAAAAACACAGGAAAGACGTTACAGTAAAACTTGGGTGCGGATCAGTTGCAGGTTTATTGGGTCAGACTTTCACTTATCCTCTTGATGTCGTTAGGCGGCAAATGCAGGTAATTCACTTGTTGCCTCATATGACTTTATGATGTCCTTGATTCAAATTCGAAAAGCTTAATAGAAAAATTAAAACTCCTGCAGGTGCAGCGAGTCTTGAGATCTAACGGTGGTGACATGAAAAACACAATGGAAACTCTTGTTATGATTGTCCGAAGAGAAGGATGGAAACAATTATTTTCTGGTCTTAGCATCAACTACTTGAAGGTACAGATTTCGCTAAAAGTTTAGTGAACATCAGGGTATATTTAACGGTTGGCTTTCATCTAAAGAATACAAATGATATTTTCAGGTCGTACCCTCTGTGGCAATTGGATTTACTGTATATGATGTTATGAAGTCATTTCTGCACGTCCCAGCACGAGACGAAACTGTAGTGGAAGTTGCAACCAGCAGAAGTAGTGAATCATTATCCCTGCATTCACCATCATTGTCCGAGTCTCAGCAATAATCAGTTTCACAGATTTGCAAATACCTTTGATCATTGTTGGAGGCCACCCCATATCAGGGGCCATTTAGATTAGTATAGTATATTCTTTTGATATAACATAAGCATATGATTGAATTACAAAAAAATCAGGGTGGAAGGTCAACAATAAATGTTTAGGTATTCAACCCCCTTTTACTTGGAATGATCCATTTGTACATAACTAATAGGAAAGATCAATTGGGGTTGTTGTATTTTAAGCACTAGATATGATAAACAAGAAACACACACCAGATATTTGTCTACACACGTTCTTATCGAGTTCAACATACCAAATGTGTCTCAAAGTTATCACTGTAAGATACATTTCTTTTCTCCACTAAGTTAATTATGAAAGTTAGAAATATGAATAATACTACTTATACATAAGTAGTTACATAATAATTTACATACATATGAGGTATCAAAAAGAGAATTTTTTTTCTTTATTTGGTTGAAGAAATTATGTTCCAATTATATTTCACCATGTCATGTCATGTAAATGTATTATGTTCATGTAGCACAACCGTAAAAATATTATTTTAACATCTAGCCTCTGCGAATTGAATATTTGATGAGTGAAGCAAAATTTCAAGTTGGTCCTTAAATTTACTTTAGTTCAAACCAGTAATTGAAATTATTGAATGATTCCAATATAGTACCCTATTAGTGAAATTAACATGAAACCCAATTTTAGTTTGGTTTATAGAGAGAAAAAGTTGAAGAATGGCACCGTGTGCAGCGAAAATGAAGACCCCTAGCATTTAAATCAATAGGTCCGACACTAGATGGAATAAGTATAATTTTGAGTGCTGTCTGTGGGGGGACGGAGACACGTCCTCTGGAAGAAGAAAATCAATAAGTACAATTAAATTGACCAACACAATAAATTACATATTTTGAAACAGGAAATATGATGGATGTCATCCATTGAGGTCTTTGAAACAAATGCATTAACAGAAAAAGCTAAAATAGAACATGTTAGTCCAACCAATCTCGAATTAAGGTACTTTGTTGAGATAATTAAATGATAATTCATCAACTTTTATCTATAATTACAATAATAAAATAAAATGTTAATTGAGTGCTCACTCAATTTTACATAACCTAACTCATCCATCATCCATCTCATTTCTTGGTCCAAGTAGTCAAAAAAATCCACGTGACGGATGATAATGCTACGTGAATGTTAAAACTTGAAAGTTAATTAAATGACTAATCACTAACATTCACCTCTGATTACTACTTGCTCATTTAAACATAAAAGGTTAATGGTAAACTTAAGGGGTAAAAGTCTACAAACACAGAATTTAATTGTCAAATATTTATTCCCCTCAAATCTTGAAAAGTATCCATCGTTGTGGCACAAAATGATGCTTTGACATTTGAAATCCCTTCTTTCTGATAATGAAAAACTAAACACCACCCTACAAAACTAGAATAACACACTATTCCATCACAGCCACTCCTCCAGCAGCTTTGATTTTTTCGATGATACTATTTGCCTCCTCTTTTGTGATCTGTTGCTTAAGTATCACTGGCACTTTCTCGACCAACTCTTTAGCCTCCTTCAGTCCCAGATCTGTAAATCCACGAACCTCTTTGATAACCTTGATTTTTGCAGCAGCTTCAAATTTCTCCAACTTGACATCGAATGTGGTTTTCTCTGCCTTTTTCTCCTCAGCCTTTGAAGATCCAGCACCTGCCCCAACTTGGCTGCCTAAGTCCATGCCTTCTACTGAAATGGGCTGCAGCTTGGGAAGCATTACTTTGTCTCTAAGGGCTGGACCAATTTGACTACGCTCTTCAGGTGTAAGGGATGCGATTTGTTCTGCAAGCTGAATGATCTTGTCAGATGGTGGAGGTCTTGGCCCATATGGATCATATACAGCAGGGTACTTGTATTTCTTGGGCTTGGCATTGGGATCCCTTGGTACAAAATCAGGTTGAAATGAACGATATTGCAAAGGCCGTGTTATTCCACGAACATTAAGATGGGAACTTATCGATCTACAAAGTGCAGCTAGTTTCATGGTTTTAAGGACTGGTAGAAACAATGTATCAAGATACAATGATGGATCAAGAGCAGCGCTGTGATTTATGTATGGTATTCAGGGCCATTGATGACCTTTTAAGTCATCAAAATTTCACCACAAATTGATCTTTCTCTTCAGCACAACTTTAGACTTGAAGGGAAAATAATGAATACCTGTTATCCTCTGCAACTAGTCAAAAACAAAATTATCTTAGACGAGACCAAGTAATAAAGGCAGATAAGAAATTTAATCAATTAAACATAGTGTACTGAATATGAAATCCATCAAACAAATATCATGTTCCTCAGTCCATAATTATTAGTCTTGTCAAGGCAAAACCATCATTCTATTTATGATTGATAATTTCAGATAGCAAAAAATAAATTTGTGCCTGTAAATTCAAATATTTTACATCCATCAAAGTAAATATCAATAAACAAACACATTCAAAGGTCAAACACAACCACTCTTCGATTCCACTAATACCGAATTTTTACATGAAAATTTGATGCAGTGTGTAAAATGCCCAAGGCATTCAGGGAGAACAGATTTAAAACAATAAAGTCGCAATCACCAAACAGCTGCGTACTACAAATTTTCTTTTGTTCTTCTAATTTTGTTCCAGAAACTATATAAGATCGCAACGATCTGAGTTTGCAAAATTCTCCTAAACCCTAAACACAATGAATATTAATTTTCTAATTTTATCCTTCAAAAATCAAACCAAGCCAACAACAGAAAATATGTCACGATAAACGTTTACAAAACAAGCGGCATAAAATGAAAAGCATCTGAGTTGTTAGTGATGTATCATCCAATTCATTCATGACCTGCCTTTTTCAATTTCAATATATGAAAATGACAAATTGTTACAGTACATTCATCCACCCTTCCTAAGCATGCTAAAAAAAAACCAATTTCATTCAATATATTGTAATGAAACACTTGATTCAATATAGAAAAACGAAATTCCCAATTTTTAACTATTTCCAACACTTGATCAGTCATTTTCCTTTGAATAACCACCTAACTTATGAAGCCAGTGGCAAAATTAAAACACAATCTGAGCTCATTGAGTACCTGCTTATGGCAGAACCTAGACCTCCGAGGATCAGGTGAAGAAATATCAGATGTGTAGATAAAGCGTACGAAGGATGGGCAGGAGTGAGGTCGGAAACATTTTTAAATAGTAGGGTTAATGAATATTGATTTTAGGGATGGTTTGGCTATCTTAAAATTTACAAAATATTACTCATAATTATCTTTATTATTTTACTGTATCAGAAAAAACAAATGGCGTGTTTGAGCCACATTATTTTAAAAGAATGTATTTTGAAATAATAAATTGATGGAGAATTTGTGATTGAAAAATTTATTGATGTGATAGAAAATATTATTTTATTGAAAAATGTATGATTGAAAATAAATAGAAGAATGAAAATAAAAATTTACTTTTTTTTATAAGCAACTTTTTATATTTTATAAGTGAATTTTTTTTCTTATTAGTAATACTTTTATTTTATAATATTTTTTTACATAAAAGTGATTTTTTTTTACTTATAAGTAAGTTTTAATTATAATGTAAATTTTCTTATCTTACAAGTAATATTTTACTTATAAATAAATTTTTAGTTAATAAATTTTTATTTACAATTTAGTTTTAAACAAAATAGATTTATTGGAAACAATTATTTTATATATTGTAAAATTAGAAAGAAAATATAAAAAAGGATCAAAATCCGCTGATTTGATGGGTTGTAAGAAACGCCCAAAATTACATTGCACCGATTTTGCCCAAAAAAAACTAACAAGCATCGACTTTCAAACCCTTCATAAATGATGTCATCCAAAATTAGTGAAAGAAACTCCCAAGCAAACCCTTTCTAATCTACCTATTGTCAAATTTCACTTTTGTCAACCATCTTATTTAGCTTCAAACTAGTCACTAAACTTCCATTTTTATTACAATTAAAATACATCCAGTTGAGAAAATTTACAGTGTTCTAGATTACGAAATTCAATACTCCCTATAACTATTTAATTGATATATGCATGTCGAAGTCCCAATTAAATAGTGAATCCTAATTATTTAATACATATGTTAATTAAACACTGGCAAGGAGAAACAAGTATTCTATATATCATGAGTACTAGAATTTTTTTTTTTTTTTTTTTACCCATCTGCTGCAATAGTGCCTATTGTACCCCTGCTGCAGTCATAAACAGAATATTGATACTTGTATTTAAGAATGTTTTAGTCCGATGAAGTTTATAATTAACATCACTTGCCATGTGTGCAACAATTGTCTGTTGGTACCAACAATATTGATTTTTCAATTTTAAAGCACTAGTTTTGTGTAAGTTCATTGCACGATTTAGGTATATGATAAAAAGAATTTATACTTTTTGCCTTCGATATATTGGACTTGAGAAATAATTGCATCGAAAGAGAGTTAAAGACACTATTTTTTTTTTTATTTGTGATTTCAATAGTGGTAAGTTTTTATGTTTTGAATGAGAACATATCCCATCTAATCGGGTACTGAAGTCATAAAAACAAAAGTGAAAAGAAAAACATATGACCAAATATTTTAGTGTCTTACTCATAACCAAGCCAACGTAAAGGAAGATGATCACCCTTCTACTTGTGATGTTGAGATCTTAAATGCACTTTTAGTATGTTGAATTGGATACGACTAGACAGTACAATAAAAAAAAATAACNATAATGATTATCTTTTGTGATTTACATAGAGTTTGATTGCAATTTTAATTTGATAAAATTTAAAAGTAATCATAATTCTATCTCAATTCTTAACCAAATTCTTTATATACACCGTTTTAAATTCTAGTTGTATATAAATTCAATTGAGAATTTCAACTATAAATAGTGCGCAATTATCCCACAATTCACCGCCAAAAAATTTTACACGACAACTTTCATATAAAACAGCTATAAATTATTAGTATATATATTTTTTCAAAAACACGTTTGATCAATCACAATAAGATACTTTTGTGCAAATTGTTTGTTTCCTTATACTTTTATATTCAGTAATTTATACATAAATTGTCAGTGAACCTTCACGTTCTTTATTAAGAGATAAAAATCCTTCGAAAATTTAAGATGATCTAAAAATAAGTGCGTTTAATTACCGAGATGCTTCATAAGAGGAGTGATGTAAATTTTTATTTTATTATGATATAATTACGTATAAAAATTGTACGTATCTTACTAAATATTTTAAATACTCACTCTTACAAAATTTTACAAATTAGTTCGAATCAATTGGAATAGTGGCGGGATGATAATGCGACTGCCAAAATGAATCGAAGTGATAAAACATTAAGTATATTTTTTTTCAAATTATTAATCAATTTAATTTGTTCAAAAATAGTTATTTAAATTGTTATTATGTTTTTATTATGGATATTTAAATTATTTTTATTTAAAGAATAATATTTTATCATTCCGCTTTTGATACTAAATAAATTGATTTTTTGGTAACCTACAAGTGGGTGAAATTTTGGAGCGTTACAGGCTTGCTCTCACCCCATCCCAACCCTCCACAAAGTCTATAAGACCATGTTTGGCTTAGCTCAAAAGTAGAATCTTGAGGTGCTTAAAGAAGTCCCAAAGAAGCTACGAAAAGAACAATTCGACTAGTCCTGGAAGGTAACCCAGCACGGATTGGCGATAAACCAGAATACATCTTCAATAGTAATGGATTGGTCGATAGCGCAGGTTCAAGTACCAAGCCACCATCTCGGAACTGCACCAACCAGCTACCACAACCACCATGCTATGTAACAAATCTATACCACACGGAATTATAAAGCAGATATCGAGAAATACAGGTTATAAAGAGAATAGATGAGACACTAACATGCTGCCTTATCTTTATACAAAAATGTATACTCAATCCAACCAGAACGTCTCTACTTATCAACTAGAAGTGTATGAGAAGGGAATCGGGTTACTGTATCTATCGGTGCATAAGGGAGGTTAATGTTTTGAACGAATCTTTCTGTATGATATAGAGTAATCTCTCTTCACAGCAGCATCAATGGGACTATATGCAAAAGATGTCAGTATATATATTTACACTTGCTGTATTCCAGGATCCCAATTTTGATGCATCCACTGACTCGTATATGTTGGTGGCGAATGAGGAGCTTCACAACATGGTTACAACTTTTCAGTGTCACTTAGTCAACCTCCTTTGCACTCTTATTCACCTGTCCCCCAGAGCATAAGAATCCCATCAGGTCAAGGCTCATATTTGTAATTTCTGGTTCATATTGTAATTTATTATCATGAATCACGAGGGCCTTGGACCATCAAAGTAATACGCTTAGCACTGTCTGCACGCACAATATCTTCTTTACATCCGATCTGGGATGAGAAATCATATTCAACAAACCCAAAACTCATTGACGATGCATACTTGGAAAACCAAGATACAATGTACAGATTCTACAACAAAATTTTAGAAAATGTCTTAAATTAAAGATGAGAGGTTACCTCATTGGACGAGTTAGGAGAAAACCACCGCAATAACACTCCAAGGTGTACAACAGCAGGTATCAGCTTGAAAATTAATGGAGTAGTTACCTGTGTAATTGCTTCATGAGAATGCTTCAATAATAACACGCACGAACGCGTTGCAACTACATATCGACTAATTAAAATTTTATGACAGAATACAAAAGAAAACAAATGGCAGGTTGTTATAGTGTGTGTTCTGATGTCTGGAACAAAAAAATATGATGCGTTAAGAATTTCTGACATTATTACACCAATGGCAAGATCTAACTTGTACCGATTCAAACGTGCATGTTTCCCATTTAATATTGATCAATTTTTGGTCATCAACCATTTAACTTATGTCCATTTGCATACTATCCTAGCACAACAAACCCACATTTCGCCACCTTTGTCCCATGTTATAGACCATGGAATTCGACAGAAGCAAAATATCGCCACCTTTGTCCCATGTTATAGACCATCGAATTCGACAGAAGCATTGCCGAAACTCCCAGCAGAATTCTTGAACGAATAAACAATTTTCACAATTGCTAGCACAACGGGCTTTGATGTTTTTTAAAACCAAGTTAGCAATTGTTAGCTTGTGGAAATAATTTTGAAAAGGTATTGTCATTTGTAAAACAACAATTTAATAATAATAATGATTTGTCGCTAGCAGTTAGACCCAAATACAAACACCTATGACCATCCTCTCAGGATACAATTGAAACTTAGGTATTACTTGATGTGCATTATAAAGTCTAGCATACCAGGCTAAGAGCTGTCGTCCCAAGAAGCAGCACATACAATTTACCCTGCATAAGTCATTACCTTCTGTTAATTGTCCATTTCGATGCCATATAAAAGTTCAATGAGGACCACCGGAAGAAAGAATATAAATAGATTAAGTTAAGCAATTCTGCATTCATTACCATGAAAAAAAAATCACCCAAATGCAATGTAAGGAGCCTCAATGAGATCGATTAAAACGGAACATGAATGAAAACCATACCTCAATCAGATGAAGATTTGAAGCCCGACTAAGGAGAACGAAAGCGAACTCTCCAATTTGTGCAAGCGACATGCCAACCTATGCAGATATACAGCCAAGATTTGCTTGTAAAATATATCAAAGAAAAAACATCAAAATGAGGACCAGGCAAGTACTCACAATAACAGAAGTCTTGTTGGTGTAGCCAAATCCCTTGACAACTAAGGTAACCACGACGGTTTTCACGATAATCACCAATATAACAGCTGCCAGTAAAATATCAATGTGATTCCAAAGAAAATGAGCATGAATAAGCATTCCAATACTGGCGAGGAAAAGAGCAGCAAAAAAGTTCCGGATGGGCTCCACCTACAAGAGAATGACCTCCATATAAGAGGAAACATAAAAGGTGTATAGGGACGAGAAAGTTATAACACGGTAGATAAATATATATAAAAACATAAAGCACTTGCATACAGCTTAGACAAACATCTGAGAGACCACGTATCTGTACAACTTTAATCATAATTCTAAGGAACAAGTGTACAGAATTTTCTAAATATAAAATAAAAAATCAAATGAGCCCAAATGAAGCTATAACCTATATATAAAACTAAATGGGCTACTTATTAGAAAAACTAAATGTTTCTTCCTTCCTACTATTCCTACAGCTTTTTGTTCCAGATTTTTTTGATACCTTCTCTATTTTCAGACTTTCGGTTACCACCTTCTGCTCCTTCAACAGAGGCAAGCCTTGGGCATATCAGAAATGGGAGACACGGGATAAACACCAGTGGCAGGCTTTTCTTCTACCCCTCAATATGTTTTTTTTTTTTTTTTTGGGTTCAAAACCAACCAGAAAACTCAGTAAAACTGCCTCAAAGTCACCCGTTCCCAGTTAAACAGGATGGATTGCCAAATTTTATCAATTCCAGGTAGAACCAGCCAGTCCATTCCGGTTTTCAAAACACCAAGATAAACAACACAAACACTGAGAGAGAACGTCAGAGAATGGACACATGCACAGACATACACACACACACACACACACACTCTTATTCGTGAAGTTGATTGGAATGTATGTATGTATGTATGTGAAAAAAGAGGAGCAGTGGAAGGGTGAGAAAGGATCTTTGGCTTAGCAAAATAGAAAAACGCCACAATGGAAGCTTACCTGTTCAAGTGTATGCTGAGCAAGGTCAGTTGTTGATATCATCACTCCAGCAGCGAAGGAACCCAATTCTAGGCTCAGGCCCAACTTATCACTACACTGATATGAGACAATGATTCATGTTTTAACACACACATACCAATAAACTTATGCAGGAAAGTGTATGCTCGCAATGTCGATTAGGCTTAAAATTGAGAAAGAAATTAGGAAATAAGACCAACCCAAGCAACAATCAAGCAGAAAGCCACAGATGCCAATTGATAAAGTTCATTAGTCTGCAAGATTTCAGAGAAACAAAGTCAAATATAAGAAACAAAGTGTACGTCTCGTTAGATCAGACAGAAAATCACCTGTGAGGAAAGCCTAATCATCAACTTAAAGAACCAAGGTATACAAGTGCGAGATAGTATAGAAAGAACGGCCAAAAATGCAATTAATATCACCAACCTGCAAACAAACAATAGTAAGATAGATTGTAAAATAGATCTTTGACCAGGAAATGCAGTGTTATATGCATAAACAGGAAGCAAAATATGCAGTCTTAAATTCCTAGGCCAGGAGTTCAGTAATTAGTTCATAGATCTTAAAGATTAATAATAACTTAGTGATGCCGATTGCAACGAACAAGAACAACTATTAATTTGTCCAACAGATTTTTCTAACATTTAAATCTCATGCATTTTCTGGTTAATTCTTCTGAACAGTGATAGTGAATGACTAATGATTTCAATTTTGAAACAATGATGGAAGAGTGGGAGAAGGACAATATGAGGAGAGAGGAAGGGGGTTTAGATAGAGAAAGGTAAGGGATTTTTTTTTAATTAGATTATAGGGGCTTGCAAAAATTTCAAAAAGATTTTTTTTTTTTTCTTTTCCTGTGAAGAAGGTTTTGTCTGATTCTAGTTTAGCTGGAATCAAAAGTAATGGTGTTGTGTTTTTCCTATTCCCAGTGATGATAGAAACCTTGTCAAAGTGCAAACTTTCATACACTGAATGTGCGCGTGAGTGTCAAGTCTAGTTACCAGATCTGGCATCCCCCTGTTCCCTGTGGCATACATTATTCTACATTATTCCTTCTTCCTTTGATCTCTTTTTCACTTCTTTCCAACTTACAAGAGGAGTTGTTACTTTTAACAAACTGGTGCCGATTGCAACGAACAAGAACAATAAAGAAGAAGAAGAAGAAAGTAGGAAGAGAGAAATGAGAGGAAGATTGTAGTTTTTACTTTTTATTCAAATTCAAGTTTGCCTTATCACAATCAAGGAGCCTCTTTATATAGGTTTTAAATGACGACTAATAAGGAAAATTATAACTACTAATTAGGATTTCCTTTTACAAATTTAATTTACCAAAATCAATCAAGTGCAATAATGGAAAATACTAATCTAAATGATTTAAAATTCTTTTACGCCTAATAAATACTTTCCAATTTGCATAGTTAACTTTTCAATCTCCATTTATGTAGCACATTTCAGCATAAACAGTATCCAGTAATATAAAGCCCTAGCCTGTCCAACAAAAACTGAAAATGGAATACGGGTAAACCAAGAGATAAACGGTAATCCAATTCAATGTCCTCAAGCAAGATAGCGTGAGATTGAGGATAACTATGGTTATAAGGAGCATTTATACTCCACGCAAACGGGCAGAGCCAGGTTAAAGCTGGAGGGATCAATTGACCCCACTAACTTTCAACAAAGCAAGGCATTTGCTTAGATGCGATATAATATTTTAGTCACTATCACAAAATGACCCCACTGAGCTTACAAAAAATGAATGCCTAATTAATATAACCAAGCAGCTTTGTGATTATTAGTTATGTTTAGTCTCTAAAACGTCATCTATTGAAACTTCTTAGAAATGTATTCAAACCTCCAGTGAATTGTGGAAATCACAAATCATTATTTAGCCATAATTTCATTATTGTTATCAGGGTGTAGAAATAAATGATAACTCTTTAAGGGCTTTCTCTTGTTTTACTTATGACAAACCACAGAATATTGGATTAATAAAAGAAAAAAGAACAAGATAAACATCCAGAAATTTTACATGGCTCGGTTCAATGAAGCTCATATTCATGCAAAGAGATGGTGAGTTCACTAAGAAACATTATTACAAAAGACCTTTCTGAGAATCGCATCAAGACTCGTCTAACGCAAACAATGGAAAAATGCCTCTAGGCAATAGGAGAAGCATTCGTTCCTCAACACATGTGCCTTCAGTGGTCAAGCTTTGCTTCTAGAACTCTGAATAGAGGTGTCCAACAGGCCAGCCTAGGTTGGGTAGCCTTTGCAGGCCCGCAACGACCACCTAGAGACTGGCACAGGACACATTTTTTGCCAGGTCGCGCGGGGCTGTGCAGAAAATGTCAGACCTGATGATGTTCTCTTGGGCCGCCAAATAGTTTTTCTTTAATTTTTTTTGGTTAATATTCTTAAAAAACAAAAGAATTTAAAAAAGAACCATGTTGAAAAACAATTGAGGAGTACACCTTAGAACATCCAGAGAAACTAGGATTTACTTGGAAACGACATTGGTGGGTAGGCTCAAAATACTTAGGGGAGTAAGAACAAAGAAAAACAAAACAAAAGTACATTAACAACTTGTTTCTTTTTTTTGTAAATTTTTGTGTTTCGATTTATCTATCGTTCAATTGCTTAACTTTTAGTTGTAGGTTTTTGGGTACTAGTTCATATATCGAAACAAAATTTATTTCTTTTGATCTGTTTCTTTTCTTTTCTATTTACTTCAATTTCTATACATGTAAGTTAAATTTAAATATGTAGAAAATCCACACACTTACATTTTCCCATGCCTGAGGGATTTTTCCTTACCTTTTAACTCTAAAAGTACTGTCACTAGAAAAGGATACTACGAGGATTTTTCACATTATATAGGTAACAGATTAGATCAATATGCACTAAAAATGTAAGAAATTACATCAGACCAAGCTTCTTTATAATAGTGTGGAAGGTTGTCCACTGGCCTACCTTCCAGTAGGTTCTCGAAACTACTTCCTCAATTTCTGCAGGCCAGTAAGATAAGGTGAAACCAAAGCAATGTTAACCAAGAGAAAAAAACAATGTTTTAAAACCCGGACCGGCCCAGTCGGTTCAACCGTGAAACCCGTGAACCGGGACCAAAACTGGTCCAGTTAGACTTACAAAATCTCTAATTAAAAACCCACCCCAAAACCCATTAAACTGGCCAGTTTTTGGAAAATCGTGACCCGTTCCTAGTTTAACCGGTTCAACTTATGTTAGTGTATATTTTTTAAAATTTTTAAACGTAGAATTTTTTAATTTTTGCGAACGTATATTTTTTAATTTTTTTAAAAATCACCATTTCGATCTCAGTTCAACTCTGTTTAAACCTTTCGACCTTTTCTCTTTTTTCGGGTTGATTTTTAAAACATTGGAGAAAGTCCTTTCTATCTTATTAGTTCTAAACATCCATTTTGAAAATTGAAGTGCTAACAAGTAAGGGTATGCATATCCAATATGAACCATGCTTCAAGCTAATTCTGTCAGGATTCAATTGATCGCTAAATAAAAGGAAGGATCTAGGTCAAAGATTCTCATTCTAAAGCTAGCCTACAGGCTACAACCTGCCTCTCTCTCTTATTTTGAAAGGATGGGATCATACCTATCGAGGAAGGCCCTGGGGACACAACATTCAAGTGAAGCATTAAGTGAGAAATTATGCAAAGTGGTGGGGGAGGAAGCCTACAATTTTCTAGTGTGAGGTGACCATGAGAGTAGACAAAGATATTCATTGTCCACCAATACTACGGAAAATATCAAGAGTGATTTTGCATATTTTTGGGTTTGCAATTCAAAATTCCAGCGTTCATCAAGCTGCTATCTCAAGAGTGATTACAGTTAGATTACCAAATGCAATTAGTGTCTCGACTTGATAGTGTTCAAGATGAAGTGAATGCTTTTCTTATTTGCCAAGATGACACTTGCAAGCCAGGACGTAACAGTGGAGTTCTCTACATCCCAAGTTTTGAACTTCAGATCATCTTCTTTTGCACCTTGTACAGTCCCCAAAATATACCCGATCTTCCTCCACTCTTTAAAATATTTTGGCTGATTAAGATTACTCCATGAAGTCATACCATTCAGTTTTGTGGGCTAATTCTGGAGAGTAGGGATCTCATTTTGGACAAAGATCTAGTTGGAACTTGGAAGACATACAAACAGAGTTCAAATTCAGTGATTTGTAACATTGTCAATGTCAATTAAAGCCAGAATGGGAAAACTTAATCATCGGGATTGGGAGCTTGTTCGCTCATGCCGCATGCCCCAGGATGTCTATCGCATGATTTGGAGCTTTAATATTCCACAGAAGATCTACTTTTTGTTGGCGATTGTGGTAAGGACTACTCCCAATTGATGTTGTGATTCAGTGACGAATAAGGTGTTATCTGGCATCCCGATGTCAACGTTGTTCGGTGATCGAGATCACTTCGCACTTATTCATAGGTAGCAAAATTTCAAAACAGACTGACATATTTTAGGTCTCGCTTCAACAGGATGAGGTTATTCAATACTGCCTTCGGAGCTGGCAGTTCTTAGGCCAATTTGTTCAAAGTGGCGACATCCGCACTATCATTCCTTTGCTCATCCTTTAATTACTATGGACTATGAAGAAATATATGAATCATCGAGAGATCGCTACGGAGCCTCAGTGGATCATATGGCAGGTCTATTGGATTATCGCATTTCTTTACAAAGGCCGTTGATTTCGATTTGTGCACCGGTACGAGGACTTGAAATTGTCTCTTTATTTGGTATTGCTCTCTCTCATACCCCACTTTCTGCTTTTATCCTTGTTTCTTGGCTCGCTCCATTCCACTCGTAGGATCCTAGAAGATCAACACTGATGGGTCAGTTAGGGATAATTTTGCTAGTGGTGAGGTATCATTCGGAGATCACTCTGGACGATGCGTTCGTCCATTCCCATCCTATGGTGTTTGTCCTATATTCGAGACTGAGTTGCGGAGCATTCTTTATGGGATATTTCTTGTGCATCGACTTGGTCTCTTAGGATTATGGGTGAAAGCAAATTCTTCTGTTGAGGTTCATTGCATAACACTTGGAGGAGGTTCGTGGTCTATTCAGACCACCTTCATATAAATCAGGCACCTAGTCTCCTTCAATCGTGACATTGTTTCTCATATCTATTTTGGGGAAACCAAGTAGCTGACTCACTAACTACAAAGGGATAGGAGCGATGTTGCTATTAGGAATATGTTCCTCTTGACTTGCCTTGACGATTTCAACCCTAATACATATTGTCAGAAATGGCCTTCCACTTTTAGAGGCCTTTTAAAAGCTTTTTTTTTTCTTGTTTCACATTTGTACAGGAGGTAGTACCTCATTTAATGCTTTCGATTTTATTCATTTGACGGGAGGTTAGGTACATGCCCCCCTTCGTTGTATTCAATTATTTTCATTGATATCATGTTAGGGGAATCCTAACCTTCTCCATCCTGTCTTGGTGGAGCCTAAAAAACACACCAAGCCGTGATGGTGCTTTATTAAACAAAAAAAGGACCAATAAGGACAGGCATGAACTGCTTTTAGTTTAAATTAACCAGTTCTGATACCATGAAGTTTTTTCTAGGAGAAAAGACTGATTTAATTGCATCGATTCAGTCTGTAATAGTAGGCTATATGTAGATACAGATTAATTGAATTAGGACAACCTATGGACACCATAATTCTAGTATCTAAATTACAAGGGAATAAATGTTACATCTGTACACATTAATTACAGAGAATAATTGCCAGTAAATAGAGATGATTAAAGCTAGACAGTGTCAACTCTATCAAATTTTCCAACAATGGATTGTTCCTGTTATTTCTAAAACAACTTAATATGTTACAATTAATTATACAAAATTATAATGCCAATTAAATTTGGCAAGTTCATAGTTTTTCAATAGCCCTGCTGAAGAAGATTCATGCCCATAGGGCACACCAATCGCATTGGAAAGTTCACAAATTTATAGCAATTTTACAATGACAGGCTTTGTGATTCTCTTAGTAAGCTGACAACTATTACGCTATCACTTGTGATAGAAATGATGAAGGGAAATTAATATCTTCCCAAGTGAAACAAAAAATTTGGGGGAAAAACTCATGTAAAATATTTATAGCAATTTTCAGCTTTGGTGCACTAATTTTTTTTATTATTTACCTAAAAGTAGAGCACAATAGCATCATTACTGAATTTGAATTACAATACCAAAAGCCATTTTTTAAGGTCATTTGACTTACAATTTTGTCATGGAAACCATTCCTTGAAAAACACCAGAAGTACCGCTGAGAATTGGAAGCAGGGCAAATAGCAAACCAACTGCACAATCCTGGCAAGCAGAGGTATCTCACAATTTTGAAAAGCAAAGATAACTATGTGAAAGTGAAAGAAGATAGACATTAATAAATAGAATTGACATTCTTGTATATTTGCATGAAACAATATGGCGTCAGTATAGCGGTTTGGTCAAAGATTTTCAGTACACAAAAGAAAGATAAGCATGAAGAAGCTACAGACCTGAAGAATAAGGGTTCCAATAGTAACCTGTCCATGAAGTGTACTGGTACTATTCCTTTCCATCAAAAATTTCAAAACCTGCAGACCAAATAGCATATTTTATTGCTTCAGCAGCATCAATGCCAAAAGTAAGCTATAGGGATTTTATCAATGGATATATCTCACCGAAAAAAAGGTGCATATTGTAAGTTATTGAAGACATAAATGAACCATCCTGCCATTTACTCTCTCCATTTCACATTAGATGGCTGAGACAACTTCATTTCCGGCCTCTATTTAATTTTCCATTTCCACCCATTAAGGTAGGCCAACTCAATTAGAAAATAGAAAAAGAGAAGGTTTCCTCCTGATCTTCTCACCTTCATATCATCACAAGAGCTCCTTCACTTTACCACTGAAAGTCAGATTCTAAGACCATACATCACTCACCCAGTGACTATTAAAAAATGAGCAGTAATAATAAAAAGGAGATGAGAAAAACATGTGGGTGCTGGTGAAGGTTGGGATGGTCAGTGGTAAATGTCACTGTAGTAAGGGTTGGGTGTGGTGGTAGGTGTGGGGTTGGCTGTGGATGGTGGCAGGCTGTGGACGGTGTGAAGGTAAAAGTAAGAGAAAGCTGTATAGAAGGTGAGTAACAGAGGGAGAGAAGGTCGTAATAAAGGCACATTTGCATATTCATAAGCACATATCAGGTAAAGTGAACTTTTTATTCATTTATTTTCCTTGATAGATATATAAACCCATCCCTTGAGAATGGTTAATGTTGGAAATATTCAATATTCCTATTTTAGAATATACTGATTTGTTTATAGCTGCAAATAGTTTGTATTTATGAGTGGTAGATATAATCCTGAATGTTTAGCAATTAATATGTGTAATCTCTGATTTACAGATTGAAAGCTTTATTTCTCGGGCTTTCTTTGTAATGCTAGATTATAATTTAGTTTGTACTACTGATTGGATTATTAAAGGATAATACAATTTTTTTCTCCAGGTGGTATCAAAGCACTGAAACCTTGGGAATCTTCATTTTTTTATCGGCCTTCATCACCATTATCAAGAAAAAAAATTCAGCCTTCATTGACTAATATTTGCAGCATTCATTGCTAAAGTTTATAACCTTCATTTGTTGAGGTGCTTTTATCTCCTCTTTCGTGGTTCCACCATGCCTGATGTTTCCGAGATTTCCATCACAACTGCTGCAACTTCTGGAGAAAATCTACCATCCATTAATTAAGTATTCTCCAATTTTTAAGCTAATGAAGGAAGGAGAGGAGTTATGGTGGTTAATCAAATGTTCAAGCCAAGGACAGGGTGATAATAATGGTAGTGCTAAACCTGCAGAATTTAGTAAAGAAGAGGTTGAAAGGCTGAAGAAACTTCTGGTTTTGTTAGAGAAGTCCGTGTAATTCAGGTAAGTTTCTCTTGCTCGTGCACTAAGTGCTTCAGATAAGTCCCTTTTGAGTTCTTGGGTCATTGACTCGGGAGCTACTGATCATATGACACATTACTCACAAAAATTCAGCACTTATAATCCATGTCCTAGCTATAAAAACGTATCCACTGTTGCAGGTCGAGGATTAATCAACAGATATTTGTCTTCGAGTATTAAAAATGTTTTACATGTACCCAAGCTTTCCACCAGCCTTTTGTCTATTTGTCAACTTACAAAAGACTTGAACTGCAATGTTATTTTTTTCCCTACTAATTGTGTTTTTCAAGACCAGGTTACGGGGTAGATGATTGGGCATCTAGGGAAAAAGACAGACTCTACTACCTTGAAACAAGTGGTGGCAATGTGAGCAATGGTAATCAACTACCTTTTCATATTTATCCAATTCGTCTTCCTTAAATAAAGAACAAATTTGGCTTAATGTTCTTAGGCTCATGTTTCCTTTTTTTTTTTTTTTCAAAAACATTGATGTAAAAACCTTTCATTATGACATTTGTGAATTTGCCAAGCATCGTCGTGTTTCATTCCTTTAATGAAAGATATTCAATTCCCTTTGTCTTAATTCAGAGTGATACTTGGAACCATCACAATTTTCTAACATTTCGGGTTCTCGATGGTTGTCTCTTTTATTGATAATTGCACTTGGGGGTGCCTTGGTTCTTTCTTTTGAAACAAAAATATGATGTGAAACTTTTTTCGCTAATTACCATAATATGGTCAAATTCAATTTGGAGTATCAATTAAAAAGATTAGTGCTTACAATGCAAGAGATTATTTAATCAAATACTTTCACCTTATTTTCATGAGGGAATTATTCATGAGTCCTCTTGTGTTTATTCACACAACAAAATACAGTAGCTGAGCGGAAAAATGGTCATTTACTAAATGTCACTAGGGATCTCCAGTTTCAAAAGAATGTTCCGAAAAACTACTGGGGGAGGCTGTTTTCGCCACATATTTGATAAATAGGGTTCCTTCTTGGGTTTTAGGATCAAAAAGTCCTATTTAAGTATTTTCTACATTTTTCCTTCACTTCAACACATCAAGCAAAATTTCTCCTAGTGTTCCGGTATGCAGTGCTCGTCGTGCATGTTCAAGATCAAGGAAAATTAGATCCAAGAGTTTGTGGGGTACTCTTCTACAAAAAAGGTTATAAATGTTTCCTTCCTCCCACTACAAACATTTTCGTCTCCATGGATATCATTTTTGGTGAAACGGAGGTATTTTCAAATTCTTATCTGACTGGAAGTGGAAGATAAAGACATGTTTTTTGCTTGATCTTCCTCCTCAAGTTCCCTCATCCAAACCTCTTGACACCCTAAGAGTGCCTAAATTACATGAAACAACTAGTATAGTTCCTGAAAAAACCAAAGCAATAAATGAAACAGAAACTTCACCTGCCTGGGATGTTGCACCAAAAGAAAAAGAGTTGGAGCCTATTGATACAAAACCACTAGTGCATTCAAGGAGGAGAGCATCCGAACTTGAACCTTGCAAGTTCAAGCAACCAAACCAACACCCAAGAAAGAGCTAAACAATTCTATCATTCCCTTTAACTCTTATGGTGTTATTGGTGATATTAATCTTCCTATTGTCGTTAGGAAACGGACACGTAAGTGCAAACAGCACCCATTTTCCCATTTTGTGTCATTCGAAAAATTCTCACCATCTCATAAAAGCTTTTTTCACTCTCCTAAATATCATACCCATTCCACAAACCTTAACTGAAGCACTTGTAACGAGGAATGGAAACAAGTATGAAAGTTGATATGGAAGCATTGGAAAAAAATGGAAATTGAGAGATTGTGGAACTAACAATCCGTTGCAAATGGGTATTTGCTGTGATATATAAAGTTGATAGATCTATCAAATGATATAAGTCTAAGCTGGTCACAAAGGGATATATACAAACTTACGGAGTGGACTATCAAAAGACTTTTGCACCAGTGGCAAAAATGAATTCTGTAAGAGATCTCTTTGGCTGCTAATTTTAACGGGAAATTGCAGCATTTTGTAAAGAATGTCTCTTCATAGTGAGATTGATGAAGAAATTCACACGGAAGTTCCTCCTAGTTTTGGCTTAAGTTAGGGAAAAAATAAGGTACGTAGATTGAAAAAGGCTTTGTATGGTTTAAAACAATTTCCTAGGACATGATTTAGATGGTTTGCAAAGGTAATGTTGACCATGGAATTTAAGCGAAGTCAAAAGGATCATACTTTATTCATAAAACATTCCAGCTTTATGGGTAAATGTTGACGATATAATTGTAACTAGGAATGATCCAAGAGAAAAAGTATTACTTCACCAATGTCTTAAGCAAGCTAAAGTCTTACTTAGGAATTGAGGTGGCATGATCAAAAGAGAATTTTTATATCACATAATAAATATGTCCTCAACTTGCTCAAAACTATGATGCTCGGACTTGGGTACGGATATTGAGTGCGGGTACGTATTTAAGTGTTGAATCTTTTATTTTCCAAAATATAGGATACGAGGACATGGCTAAAAAGATTCCAAATTTCGGACACGGGTACATGGGTACATCTTTCAAACTTCAATTTTTTTACTAATTCAGGATGTCATTTTGAATAAAGTAAAATTAATTATTCACAATGAAGGAAATTGGTATTTAATAAGTGGTTAAAATGAATAAAATAGAATTTTGAAGTTTAGTTTTCAATAATGAGAATTACTAAATGTTATATAAAATAGAAAATGAGGAACTTGATTATAATTTGGACTTAGTGAAGCACTAATTAGCACTATATGAATTTCATTTTCATTTTATACAAACAAAACTCTAAAGCACCGATATAGAGAGAGAAAGGACAAAACAAAGGGAAGAAAATGGAAAGAAAAAAGAGAGAAGAAAAAAAAAGGGAAAACCTAATGTCGCTATCTTTCTCTATCCTCTCGGCGACGACGCTAAGTTTATAGAGAGCAAAAGTGGGAAAGAAGAAAAGGGAAAGAAAAGAAAAAAAAAAGAAAGAAGAAAAAATGATGAAGTGTCCGGTTGAAATTTGGAAGATCCGACACATATCTCATACTCATACCCATGTCGTGTCATATCCGACATGAGTATTCCAACAATTTCTAGGAGTCCGAGCATAAGAGACTCAAAGAAACAGTAAAGCTTGATGAATAGAAACTCCAATATAACCAAATTATAAACCCGAGGAATCATTGGAGGACAAAGAAGTGGATCAAGGCGGATACCTAAGATTAGTGGGACTGTGGGAAGATTAATTTATTATATCACACACAAGACCAGATATTGCTTATGTCGTGAGTGTAATAAGCAAGTTCATGAACAATCCAAAGGAGATTCATCTACAAGCTGATATCAGATTTTACACTATCTTAAAAGAAGCTCCGAATTTAAGGAAAGGTAAAAATTTGCTTCTTGAAGCATATACAAATATTGACTATGCAGAATCAGTGGTAGACACGAGATCGAAGTCGCATTATTGCACATTTTTTAGAGGAAATCTGGTGACATAGAGGAGCAAAAAGCAGTCAGTCACAACAAGATTAAGTGTGGAAGCGGAGTTTAGAGCTACGGACATGGAATTTGTGAGATATTGTTATTTAAAATAATTCTAGAAGATCAAAAGATCACATAGGAATGACCGATTGTACTACAACAAAAAATCAGCCATTAACATTGCTCATAATCCGGTACAACGCAATCGAACCCAAGAACGTAGAAGTTGATAGACATTTCATAAATGAGAACCTAGAAAGTGGTTTGATTTGCACCCTTTTCGCGTTATTGGGAGGATAATTGGTTGATATCCTAACTAAAGGATTGGCGAGCACAACATTTCAGGAAGTTATAGCAAGCCGAGAATGTATAATAACTATCCACTAGCTTGCGGGAGAGTATTGGAAATATTCAATATTCATATTTTAGAAAATATTGATATGGTTATAGCTATAAATAGATAATGTATTTATGTGTGATAGGTGTAATCCCTAATATCCTCGACTTGCCTGGAGAGAGGAAAGCTTGGATTAACAGTTGGAAACTCTAATAGAACCGAATCATAAACTTAGGGAAGCATTAGAGGATAAAGAAGTAAATCGAGGTGGATACCTAAGATTGGTGGGAAGATTGATTTATTTATCACACACAAGACCAAAAATTGCATACGACATGAATGCAATAAGCAAGTTCAAGCACCCGAAAGAGATTCATCTACAAGCTAATATCAGATTTTACACTACCTTAAAAGGAAGCTTGGATTTTAAGGAAAGGTAAAAATTTGCTTCTTAAAGCCTATACAGATGCTCCTGTATGAAATGTCATCAACTTCTACATTCTTGGTCGATCATGTTCTACCAGATTATGAGCAATCTTAATAGCTGATTTGTTGTCACAATACAATCTCATTGGTGATTTCTATTTATATTTTCATCTTCCAGAATTATTTTAAGCCACAATAACTCACTAGTTCCATGTGTTGAGCTCTAAACTCTGGTTCCTCGCTTGATCTTATTACGACTGGCAGCTTATGTAATTTGAATTGCATCCCTTTCGTGTTGTCGGGAGGACAAATGGCTGATGTTCTAATTAAAGGATTGGCATGGGAAACATTTTAGAAAGTTATAGCCAAGATGGGAATGCATAACATCTATTCACCAGCTTAAGGAAAAGTGATGGAAATATTCAATATTCATATATTAAAATATACTAATTTGTTTATGGCTGTAAATAGATAATTTATTTATGTGTGATAGGTGCAATCCCTAATGTTTAGCAGTTAATAGGTGTAATCCCTCGTCAAAAGGGATTGACAGCTTCATTTTTCGTAGAATTTTTTTATAATGATAGATTATAAATTAGGTTTTTACTACTCATCTTAATGAAGGTTAATAACATTTTTCTTCACAATTAATCAGCCATGTGTGATAAGAAGCCCCATACCATCTCAAGTCTTCTTCCTATAATTATTTCCATATGTATGTCCTTTAATGTGCACAAGCAGGAAGGAAAAGTGTTCTCAGTCAAACTTTTGCAGTCATGTAGACTTCTTCCAGAGAGGAAAAGTGTTCTTATTAAGATATTAGGCTCCCAAAAACTATTTGTTTGACCACAAAGTCAAATGAAGTCATCAATTGTTGGAAAAGGGAACAAAATGCTTTCAAGTAACCAGCACACAAGGCCATAATTCTTAGTTCGTGTCCAGAAATTACTATTCAAAACTTGAGAATGTTTTAACTTAGACTCACAAAGGAAACATAAATGGAGATGCCTCAAACTAATCATGGAGTAAATTTTGGCATTTTAATTCCTTGAAATTGGGGGCTTGGATCAAACCTTCATGCACCTATTTCTCAAAGTACATCACGTGGAAATAAAAATTGAAGTTTTTATTTTGTTCTCTCTGAACAACTAATTAGAAAAAATGTCCTTTTCATCATAAAAAGAAAGAAATATAACGGACTCCTCTAAAACTAACAATTTTTCATGGAACATGGTCCTCAATACAAATAGCAGAGATTATTCGAGACACTTATTTTTTTCTTTTTCTCTATGTGAACTTCATGTTCATGATAACTGAAATTCTTTTTTCTCTATACCATGAAGGACTTTTAGGAAAGATTAAAGCTTTGCCACTAGTAAACATAGTAAAGTCCTATGGCAGTGTGTTTGATTTGTGATAATTTGAGAAAATTAGACGAAAAGGAATTATTTAATTCGTTTTACAGGCTTCAGCTGGCATATGTTGGGTTCTTCTGAAAACTAGCCTTTTGCTTAGATTTATAGCAAAATTTCACTTTTTACTCCGCTAAATAGAACTTAAAGAGAGAAATAGAATGAGTAGTCAAAAGAATCAGTATTTTAACTGCCAAGTACAAGAACGCTAAAAGTTTTAAAATAAACTAAGAATTACCACTGCAGTAGAAGACATTGAGAGGAAGACGCCGACAAAAACCCCTTCTGATGTTTCTCCACCACACAACTGCACAAAGCATTTGTCTCCATTAGAAATTAATGTCTAAAGAATGGAAAACGAGTGCTGTTGCACCATTTAAAGGGCAGTAGCCCAAATACTGAAACAATTTTTAATTGATAAGTAAAATATTGAACAATATATGATGCATTTACCAGATGTTAAACAATCATGTAATGTCATTCAATACATTATATACTCTTGACGAAGAACCTGTGCATTATTTATCTAAAGAAATCAGAAGACATGACATACCGAGGCTGTTATACCACACAAACACATAAAGAGAAATATCTGAAGCAACCCTCCCAAGACAGCAACTGCCCGTACAACACGTAACTGCACCATCAACCATGTTAATCAATTTCATTGAGTGTTTTAATAAATATCATGACAAAATGGCAATTTTTTGTTGATTTGGGAAGATAAACAGAAGTCAACCTTCGCCGTGGAGAACTCCAAGCCCAACGCGAAAAGAAGAAAAATAACTCCAAACTGTGCCACTGTTTCAACCTGCAAGCAAAAGCCTATGAGGATTCGGAGATGCACAGTTGAGATTAAGAAAATAACATAGAAATTAGAATTCATGAAAAGAGAAAAATAAAAAGGTTTGAAATGAATAACGATATAAAGCACAACACAGAGCAGAAGTCAAAAAGCTTTTATATTCGTCAAAATTCATAAGCAAATGTAAACAGGAGAAAACAGCTATATGATTTCAGTCAAAAAGAAGCGTGAAAGAAATATTCATGATGAAGAATTAGAAGAAAGATGAAAGCAACATACTTGAACCATTTCACTGACAAAACTAAAACCACCTGGTCCAATCACAGATCCTGCTAGCAAATATCCAGTTATGACCTGCAAGGTTTAAGAAGCAGATTGTCGAAGACACTCCTTCGAAATATGATACTGCAATAACCAAACTAGAAAACATTCATTAAGCAACCTCCACATTTTAGCCTCCGTTTGGGAAGAATTTATAAATTGATAGAAATGAGCGGTAGATAAGTAGGTAGCATTTGTAGGTCATTGGAATGTATAGTTGAAAATAAGTTTGATCGTTTATAAATTTTGCCAAACGGAGGCTTGGAAGGAAACCAAAAGGAGAAATAAGGAAATGAAAAAGGTTCAAATTCATCAATATTGTAAATTAGAGTGTAAAATGGACAGGCAGGACCAAGCCTGCCACAAAAAGCCCGAAATGTGGGCTGGCCCAGCCATGAGGACGGCCCGTGCATGCCCACTCAATCTGACTGTGCAGGCTATTTTCAAATTTTTTTTATACTTGCACTAAATCCATGTAAAAACAAAAATTAAAAATTAAAAAAACCAGGCCAAGACTGGCCCAGTCCTGGCCTTTCCATTCCCTGTCGCGCAGTCCAGGCCTCACTAATGGAGGGCCGGCCCATGTCGCATATTTTGACACCTCTATTGCAAATTCATGGAAAAGGTAAAGAGCAGTCATAGTGATCGCACCGGTTGTCCAGCGCAGGCAAAGGCAATTCCCCCACAAGTTGCAGAGACAATGACAACTACCAGATCAGATATGAATCTGCCAATAATACAAAATAAATTATCGCTAACAAGATACTGAATTATGTACTATAAGCGATGTATGTGGGAGAGGCAGGGAGATTGAACACTAACCTTAAATCCAACTGTAACACAGGAAACTTTGACTTGGCATTGGACATAATGAAGACATTGTCCTGAAAATTATTTTAACTGGGTTCAAATATGAAATCATTATGACCATGTGTAACTTTATTCTTATGCCTCATTGCACAAGACATCCTAATTAGCTCATAGAATAAGTACCTTTCGGTCTATTAAGGTCGGCGTGTCTTCTGCTCCATTCTCGTTATCAAGGTTAAAAACATCATGAAACTCAAATGACCTAATATAAGAGTCAGATAGGTATAACAATACTTATATTTAAGCTTTTTAAATGTGAATAAAGATTGTTAAAGGCACAAAGCCATAAATATTACATTAAAGTATTGCAAGGTAATGCAACATATTTGGAGAAAGTAAAACATACTTTTCCTCTTTTGTCTCATTCTTCTTGGACTTAACTCTGGCAACAGTTTCAAGAACTGCCTGAGAATTTCAAAAGTTCATTAGAGAAAAATTCAGTGAAGACAATAGATCAGAAGGCTTAAAAATAGCACTGAGAAAATTATTTTGAGAGGAATAAATAATAGTAATTACTGCTTTGTATTGAAAAGAATTTTCCTTAAACACATCATAGTTTGCCAATGATCATAAACCAAACGACGTAGTTCTGTCAACATTTTGCCCATGTTTGTCTACCATTAATCTAAAATATTGTTTGCTACAGTAAGATTCTTCACAACACGTTCATCCAATAAAATATTATACACATAAACCAATAAAGTTACTTTAAATTTCAACCACACATTCTCCAAAAAATACTATTCATTACTCCATTTTTAACACAATAATGGGTGACAAACAAGGCCTTTATTTTATTTTGTGAGACAACGTAAGTGAACTTGATGATCAGGCTGCAAGTACAAAACCTTTATACATTTAAACCTATTGGATTTAATTGCTCCTATCTAACCTCTAGACTAGATGACCACTCTCATTCCCTCAAGTCTTATGACCCACGGACATCGTTGCACATGTCTAATCCTCCTCATTAAATGACCATTCTGATTCACTCAAATCTTAAGCCCCACACCCACTTTTTTGAAGTTGTACATCATTTTATGACAATATTTTATGACAATACCCATGTACTTCAAGTAAACAACTGAATACGAAAAGTAGCAAATCATGTCAGGCAAAACCTAATTCAAAACTAAAACCCTCATGAGCCTATCTGAAATGGGTTACTAAATGTCAGGTCTGAGACAAGGTTCCAAGATAAAGAAAAATATACAAAACATGTATAGGTTGTGCTATCAGCAAAAGAGAAATGAGGGGATGTCGCCCAGCATAATAAATGCAATATGATTTCTATTACACAATTATTAACAGCTTAATGCAAAACTAATCTTCCTATTTCCTGCACAATGTCAGCAACTTGATTGAAAGGGTGGCTTCATAAGTGATATTGAGAATGAACATTTCCATTTAAACATATTATTCAGAGTCCCCACATAAAGAATAGAAGAATAAGTGCAGAACCACACAAGTGGCCTATCACAAACATTACTAGACATATATATAGAAACAAAAAATAATCACAGCAGAAAAAGGGATTCCTTCAGCCATACCTCGTTAACCTTGGATACATTTAATAAGCTATCTAAAAAGCATGCTATTATGTTATTTTCCATCAGCTATCTTGTAGCGTATATCTTAGAATGCATGTCAAAAGTCTAGCATTCATGATTTTAAAAAGCAAAGTAGAATCCTATCTCCCAAGTCACAAGTAGTAGAAAGGATTAAGACGCTCAACAAAGCAGGATACCAACCTGCTGTTCTGTCACACTATTGTTGAAGCTACCATGATCTGGGACTGCAAAAGAGAACAAACAGAGAGGGATAAAGAGACGTAAGAAAAATGTTTTTCTCCTATTGCTAGGTTGCCTCCAACATGCCTCCAGCAAGTGTTGGATTTATAGCTAATTTACTCACGAAGATAATATTATTACTTTATGGAATTAAAATGACCATAATCAGATTGGATTGGAACATATGGAATTTAAAGTTTCCTTAACTTTTTCAGTGTTCTTGTGTTGCATGCTTAATATGTGTAGCTTTTGGGATCATGTAGTCAGCTTAATTACAATATAGCTAAACTCGGGGGTATTTTAACTTGTAAATTGACAAGAGGTTAGTGGTCAAAATCTCCTTAGATAGTAGTTTTATGCATAACTTGCAAACTTAGTTGAAAGGACTTTACCATCTTTATCCAATGATTATTTATTTAAAAACCTTGTGAAGGCTTAGATGGTATTCCATTTAAATTGAGCGTTGTCCATCTGTTATAGGAGTAATGCTACTTGTAATTCATTGTGTACAGATTCATGATGTGGTTTATATTAACTAGCTTTCTTTTCTTTCCTTCACTCTCTTTTTTTTTCTCTCTCTCTCTCTCTTCCACATCATCAATCCATACATCATTCACAATGATGTACAAATAGCATTACTAACAATATATAACTTGTAATCCCATGTACTCAATGAAAAAACAGAACAATGTTAAATATATTGCTAATTGAAAACTTTATTAACTTGAATGTGAGATTAGAACGAAAGGCACAACTCCGGAGATCCATGGTCATAAAGAAAGTGATAATGCAACGAACCTCCTTTATCAGAATTTCTGACTGACATGTTAAAAGTACAAACACAAAGAGACAACATAGGCTACAAAAGATATTTAAAAATGAGTCCCACTGAAAACATACAAGGAAGGGGAGAGGAAGTAACAATATTATTTGGTACTCACTCAGTATCACCTATATAGATTTCATGACAAAAAAATAATAATAATAATAACTTAATCGTAGATAAACAAAAATTACATCCAGTATGAACTATGTAATAGATCAACTAGAGTAACTCAAACTCTATCTTTCAGTCTTTCTCCTAGAGTATACTTTAGTTGTTTCCCATCATTTTTGTGTTACGTCTTACGTTACCAACACTACTTCCTTAACAAAGATTCTATCTACTTTATATTTAACATAGAGTTTACAGTGACTCACAAGTAATGAATTCCAAGTCCATACATATTTTATTATTATCCTCTACAATTAACCTTTTCTTCATTTATCGTCCATTTATCTTGTACAAATATCAGTATTGCTCTGAACTTTGAAAAATGAAAACCACAGTGGCATCATACTCGTACTTAATATGGGCATTACCCCAAATTTCAACCCAAATATATTAAATTTTGCAGTTTGATTTTATATTTTAGTTCTTTCACACTTTTGAATCTTTTCCATTGAATATAGGAGTAAATGGTGGTGTAAAATGATAAATAACATTGAATTTTTACGAGAAATTGATTATTTGACTTGAAAAAAAAAAGCACATGGTATATCCTTTTATTCTTCAATGGAAAAAAAAAATTTACTAGAAGTAAATGAACAGTCAAGGATATATAGGTTAAATGGAGACAAATCCAATCCTATACCACCCAGTCATTGCAATTCCAAATATTTTAGAAGCCAAACTCCCAAATATTTTAGAAGATAATAATTCCTCCATTTCAGAATGATTGTTTTGGTTAACTGGACATTAAAATGTAAAATTTCATACTCATTTTAAATTGACATATATTACAACTCACATTGAATACCATCATTTAGATATTTATTGACCTAGAAAAGATAAGCACATCACATAAAATTTAAATTGAAAAGCCATCTCATTAACAGAAACTAAAACAAATTATTTATTTTGAAATGGAGGGAATGATATTCAATTTTACACATGTTCCAGGTAAAGTTAACGACGGAAAATCCAATCAATTGAAATTTCCAAATTGCATAGAATATTTTTCCATTGTTTCTCAAGAAGCCTATCTGCATTTTCACACAGTCACACTTGACTTTTATTTTAATGCAATAACATAAAGGGCAAGGATATAAAGATGGAGGGAAATGGAAGCCTGATTCAACAACAGATAGAGAGTTGTAGTAGGAGTTGGGACACATTATTTGCTATACCAAAAAGTATGCATTGTCATATAGTTTAGGAGTGGTGATTCCAGCATTTGTCCAGAAGTTTGAATAGTTATGACAAAAGATATTTGGCGAGATCTTAGTCCATTATAGAAAAAGTGTCAGGAGTGTATAGATAAGTTGAATCCTAAAGATACCAAAGATTCAATCAGCATTTTAGTAATATGATCCCAAAACCCTACATCTTTAGTGGTTCTTTTGCATGCATATAAACCAGTTTTGAAACACAGATTACATACACATTAAAGAAAGAACTCAAGTTACCAAGAACAGAAAGAATTAAAGACTACATAAGGATCTCTTATATATTTCAAGTCAGTTTAAGTACACCACACATATCTATGATCAGCAGCATTAGCTTTAACGACATTTTGTATATCCAACAAACTAGGAATTGAAAGAGAAGTATTCTTCCAATTAGTTACACACTAAAAATCATAAAAAATGTGCAATACATGAAGAATGTACAACCAATAAAACCAGAAAAAGAGTGGATCTAAACTAACCGTCGGAGTGTTCATCAGTCTCATTGAACTCTTTTTCTAATGCGCGATCAATCATGTCGGCTAAGCTTTGTTCTTCAGGTCTAGAAGAATTCAATACAGAAGATCCATTTACGACATGGTCTTGAGGGTTCGAATCACCGGCATTTAGAGAGAGAAGGCAGAGCAGAATTACGAGAGAGAAAAGCGTTCGCATGTTTACCAGAGGGAAAGGGGAATTGTAGAGTTAGAGAACAAAGAAGGGCAGTTTAAAGGGGGAGAGTACGTTTGCCTGTGCGTGTGGCGGGGAGAAAGTGAAGATGTATTGGAATTACGGAACAGGAGACCGGAAGTGAGATGCACGCAGTGTGATGGAGAGTGGGTAAAAACTGACCTGAGTACTATCTCGTCGTTACTCATAACTCGTTGTCGTTGGGAGGTGCCTTTCAGGCTATAGCTTGTTAGGTGATTGAAATGGAGGGTGTGACTGGTCGAGCCGGTTTCGTAGAGTGGTAAAGGGGATCCATCGTACAGGTCAAAGAATAATTGAATTTGGGGGATTATTCCTTCTTCTTGGATCCACTCAATGCATCTACTAGTACTACCCTAAACAAGTTTGGCGCTTGAATTTCACTAATCATCACTAAAGTTTTTAGAAAAATTTCAAGTTGGTCATTAAAATATTCTTTCACACCCATTTAGTCTCTAAGTTTATAACAGTTTCACCGTGGGCCACTCGATTAGAAAAACTTAACAATGTCATATCCGTTAAATGTCAAGATGGAGCGACAAATCATTAATTCAATTGATCAAATTTAATTGGTTGAAGTAAAACCACAATTGTTGGAAAAAAAAATTCCAAATCCATCTTTTATCTAAATATAAATTAATCCTAACACACAATAATAGTTGTAAAAATGTGATATTTTGATTTTATGGAATTTTTCCCATATATTATATAAGAAATCTAAACGCACGTGTAAGGGAATCAATTTGGAAATACGACATCAGATCATATCTTTATTTTTCTAATCGAGTGTCCACGGTGAAACTGTTATATATTTGAACAACTAAAAAGGGTAAAAAAGAACTTCAACGACCAACTTGAAATTCTAATAAAGTTATTTTATTGGTGAAATTAACTCCTAAATTTTATTCCAATTTTCTTGTATTTTAAATTTATATTTTAAAGTGGTTATATTTCCACTAAAACTCATTTTCTCACAAACTCATTTTTAATCATACATTATTTTAGTATAATAATTTTACATGTAAATTTAAAAAATTTCTCGTATTTTAACCACAAAACTCTTCAAAAAATCACTTTTAAAAAGGCTACTCTGGAAAAATGGCTCAAACTCAGGCTAAGATTTATTATGTACCAATTTCAATATAAAAAAATTCTTTTTATACCCATACATAAAGATTAATTAGAGTAAAACATCATTGATCTTTACTTATTATCACACTTATCCGTATTTGCAACCTCTATCTATATACTCTTTGATAACAAATTGAAACGTCTCTGCAACGAAGCAAAGGACGTCTGTATTCATCAACTGATTAAGCTCAGAGAAAGCTTTTCAGAGTTCACTTGATAAAAACTTGTTAGAATTTGGGTGTGACCCGAATTCCTTATTAAAGTAATTGAAAAATTTTAATTGAAGTGTACGCCAAGAAGAATTCAGTTTAAAATGCTATTGGAGTCCTACGTCAAGTTGAAATTCTATTTTAGAAACCCACTGGGAGTTGAAATTTATTTTGGACTCGATTTTATGGTATCTCACTTCATTAATAACTCTACTAAGAGGGTTTGGACATCCTCTATGTATTTCTTATAAATATTAGACTATTCTATACAATTTTATAATGTAAGAAAAGAGATTACTAAAACTTTAGGATCAATTGTGTTATTCTCCATTATTATTGGTGTAATAAAATCTTCTAATTCATCTACTATATTTTCTTGTCTTCTTTATTATTCTTTTGTTTGTGATTAAATACTTCATTATTGTGTCATATAATTTCAATATCTCAATCTGGTGGTTGGCTTCATATCAAGTGATATCGAGCGATACATGATTCTTGAATTCCCAAAATTGGTATTAGAGATTTTGGGCATAATTAATACAACAAGTGGTATTAGAACGATTCTAGTATATTGTTTGTTTCATAATAAGTGGTATCAGAACCTAGGTTCAACAGTTCCGCAAGAGCATAGGGTTTGATTTGTTTGAGATTTTTTTGTTCGATAAAGTATGACATTCCACTTTTGGATTGGAGTATTAGATTTTCACTATGGCATGTAAGATGAGTGTAGTACTCGCACAGCTGGATTTGAATGATACATTGCTGGGAATTAACAAAATGCCCACAACTTTAATTGCATGGGAGAAATTATGGAAGGATAAGAAGACAGTTTCTCACACTCATCTTCATCTATCGAATACCATTCTTAAGGAAGTTTTGAATGAGGATTCAGCAACTACTTTATGGTTGAAATTGGAGCAATTGTGTATAACTAAAAGTCTTACAAGCAAGTTGCATCTCAAGCAGCGTTTATATTCTCATCGAATGGCAGAAGGAGGATCGTAGGAAGATCACATAGCTGCATTCAAAGAGATTGTCGCTAATTTGGAAACTTTGGGAGTAAAATATAATGAAGAAGATTTGGCATCGATCCTATTGCGTTTGTTGCCCGCATTGATTTCTTCATTTAGAGACACAGTCTTATATAGTCGTTATACTCTCACCATAGAGGTGGTGTATATTGCTTTGTTTTCAAAAGAGAAGATGAAGCATCTGATTATAGAGGTTCCTTGTTGCTCATGGTGGTTGGGGCAAATCGAAATCTAAGTTCAGTAGTCATATTTGTAACTTCTATAAGAAGAGGGGGCACATGAAGAAAGATTGCTACAAATTGCAGAATAAAGAAAGGTTGACTGCAAGTCGATATGGGAAGCAATCAGAGACTTCAGGTGAAGCAAACCTCACAAAGAACATTATAAGATTCTGGATTCAGCTTGTACGTTTCATATGTGTCCTAATAAGAACTTTTTTACTACATATGAAACTGTTTTCAAAGATGTCGTAGTTATGGGAAACAACACACATTGTGGAGTTGTTAGAATTGGTACGGTCAGATTGAAGCTATTGGATAGGACAATTAGAACACTTGGCCAAGTTCGACATGTTCCGAATTTGAAGAAGAATTTCATCTCGTTATCTATCCTTAATTCAAAGAGTTATGAGTTATTTGGTGGAGATGAAGTTTTGAGGATTTGTAAAGGTGCCCAAGTTGTATTAGATGGACAGAAGAGGTCTCAGTTATACATCTTGTAAAGTCGTGCAGAATCTAAAAGAGTCAATCAGTACAAGTTCAATATCGTGGTAGACAATCAGTTTGGTACAATATCTTTAGGATCTCGTAAAAGGTCGAATTTTAAGAATACTGTTAAATAGAGTTCAGGAGATATGGATAATACCGCTTTGCCACAATCACCTGCGGTGTCATTATATTCAATTGCTAGAGATGAACACAATGGTAAAAGGTTTATGGATGCTGATTTTGTTGAACATGCTTTCAATGTAGTATAAGGTGAACAATCTAGCAAAGGATCTTCTTTACAAGTATTTAGGTTTGATTCTGCTTTAGGGTATGTTACAACCCAATTTGTTGAATTTTAAAATCATTATGATTTTTTGGGAATCTAAGGTAATCTTACAGCGTAGTGTTTGATTCATTAGAAGAAGTTGAGTATTTTGTATTGGTTGGAGAAATCAGTTTTGATTATTGTTGAAGAGACTGTTCATTCCTTGCAGACGGATTTTCTTCTCCAAATGGAGAATATTTTGGAGTTTTATTGGTTGCAATAGAATTCGTGTCAAGGTGGAGATTGTTAGAATTTGGGTGTGACCCAAATTCCTTATTGAAATAATTGAAAATTTCTAATTGAAGTTTACGTCAAGAAGAATTCAGTTTGGAATGCTATTAGAGTCATATGTCAAGTTGAAGTTCTATTTTGAAAGCTCATTGGGAGTTGAAATTTGTTTTGGACTCGATTTTTTAGATCCTACTTCATCAACAGCTCTACTAGGGGTTTGGACATTCCCTATATATTTCCTATAAATATTGAGCTCTTTTATACAGTTTTATAATGTGAGAAAATAGATTACTAGAACTTAAGAATCAAATGTATATTTCTCCATTATTATTGGTGTAATAAAATCTCTTAATTCATATGCCATATTTTCTTGTCTTCTTTATTATTCTTTTGCTTGTAATTAAATATTTCATTATTGTGTCATATAATTTCAACATATCAATCCGGTGGTTGATTTCATATCAAATGGTATCGAGCGACACGTGATCATTGAATTCTCAACAATTTGTATCGAAGATTTTGGGCATAATTAACACAACAAATGGTATCAGAGCGATTCTGGTATCCTGTTTGTTTCACGACAAAGTTCATGAGAAGAAATATGTTACGGAAGCTTATCCAGAAAGCATGGTTCCCTTTGTGGGGATGATAGTGGCAATACCCCCAACAAATCGTGTTTGGAAAGATAGATTAGATGGTATTATTAAAGAACAAGAAGTTGAAATAGACAACGAGTTGCATCCATATACCACACATACCTTGATTATCCTCGGCCACAACTTATTAGAGGACTTTGTGAGAGAGAATACAGATGTTAGAAGTTGAAGAGAAAATTTTGTACTCTGATTCCTTAATCTTGCCTTCATGATGAATAATGAAAATATCTTTTAAGCATCCTTGGAACAATTTCAATCAATAGCAACCTCTTCATTTCACAATATTCATATTCAACTAGATGTAAAACCTTTAATTATCCAAATTCGAAAATTTGAATAATCTGGAAAATTATCAATCAAAAGAAAAGTTCATATAGAATCATTATCTAAAAATTAAACTAATGGCCGTATCAGAGATTATACGCATAATTAATACAATAAGTGGTATCAGAGCGATTCTGGTATCATGTTTGTTTCACAACAAAGCTCATGAGAAGAAATATGTTATAGAAGCTTATCCAGAAAGCATGGTTCCTTTTGTTGGGATGGATGTGACAATATACCAACAAATCATGTTTGACAAGATGGACTAGATGGTATTATTAAATAACAAGAAGTTGAAATAGACAACGAGTTGCATCCATTTACCATACATACCTCGAGTATCCTCTGCCACAATTTATTAGAGGACTTTGTGAGAGAGAATACAAATTTTAGAAGTTGAAGAGAAAATTTTGTACTCTGATTCCTTACCCTTACCTTCATGAACTGAATAAATGAAAATATCTTTTAAGTATTCTTGGAACAATTTCAATCAATAGCAACTTCTTCATTTTATAATATTCATATTCAACTAGATGTAAAAACTTTAATTATCCAAATTCGAAAATTTGAATAATTTGGAAAATTATCAATCAAAAGAAAAGTTCATATAGAATCGTTCAATGAACTATCTAAAATCTAAACTAATGGTCGTATAAGAGATTCTAGGCATAATTAACACAACAAGTGGTATCAAAGTAATTCTGATATCCTGTTTGTTTCACAACAAAGCTCATGAGAAGAAATATGTTATAGAAGCTTATCCAGAAAGCATGGTTCCTTTTGTGGGGATGATGGTGGCAATATACCAACATATCGTGTTTGACAAGATGGACTAGACGGTATTATTAAATAACAAGAAGTTGAAATAGACAATGAGTTGCATCCATATACCACACATACCTTAAGTATCCTCGGCCACAACTTATTAGAGGACTTTGTGAGAGAGAATGTAGATATTAGAAGTTAAAAAGAAAATTTTGTACTCTGATTCCTTAACCTTGTTGGGAATTTACTTAATCATGCACAGCGGAAAGTAAACAATTTTCAATTTTCACTAAGGATCTACATTGTATTTAGATAGAAATTGTGATAGAAATTGTACCTTTGATAAATTCTGCAAACACATTTGCTAATTCTCGAACTCCAATGATCACGATCTGCAATTTAAGCTGTCCAATTGTCCAGGTGATCCACACAGATAACAAGAATGACGGCTAGGATTTCTTTTCTTGTGCTAGCAAGAATGATTGAAAAATTCATGCATTTCTCAAACCCTAGTAGCATATTAATATAAGTCCAAGTGGGCTCGATCCGTCTCTTAGACTTAACACAGTCCAATACTTAATTAATCAAATTAATTAAGTTTGGGCCATGAATTAATTAATCCAATTAATTAATTCGGACCTATTAATAAGTAACACAATTAATTAATTATCCAACATTTGTCAATTAATTAATTGGTAAATCTCATTCTTCTGGTTCTCTTTTGTGTGTGACCCATTAGGTTCCCAATCACGATGCCTAACGACGTAAATTATCATTTTGATCTGATCAAAATCGATAAATTAAAACACTCCTTTTAATTTATTACTAATTCACATTCGTCGTCTCAGATTGATATCTAGCAATGTGTCAGGGCAATACACGTGACAGGAAATATCATGTAGTGTGACAAAACCAAACTTATTTGTTTATCGTGAAACTACAATCCTTTTGTCAATATGATCTGATCAATTACGAGATATGGATATGTGTCAATCTCGTTTATCGATCATATCTTTTATCCTGCTGTTAAGTCAATGTAAGTTGAAAACTCATTTTCGACTTATGAGTTCACCTTGACCAAGAATTTCATTATCAACTTAACTGAATAAAATGTAGATCATAATATCTTACTATCTAAGAGTGACAAATCCTCTATTGATTATTCACAACCTTCATATGATTATTGACATACCCGAACGATGCTGTATTAGTAACCCTTGGCAGAGCAACATCCAACACTACCAAAGTATGACCGTCCTCATATAAGGCACTATGATGACCTCAAGTCAAAAGACCAATTTCACTACCGAACATTAGAGATTAACCATTAACACTCAAATAGTTATCTATGTGGAATCTCTCAGTGGGTCTCAAATGTTTTGTTCTATAATACAATATCCACGTGTTCATTCAAGTGTCACTACACTTCAGTTTGTGAGATCAACTACTTACTTCACAAGTAAAAATGACACACGTGATGGTCTATTTGTAATAACGATATCCGTATCTCGTTATTATTTCGACCACGGACGATTTAAAATTCAGTCATGTGTAATTTGTATCTCACAATCACAACCCCTTGTGATTAACAAATCACCAAAACTTGAATCTACAGATTTTATTATTTAATTTATTGGAATATAAATTCAACTAAATAATAGATATTGCAATTAACTATGCATCGATTATATATATATATTTAAAGTGTTTATGTCCAAAGTTGATTGGATCTAGGGCATAATACTTACAAACCTTACCTTCATGAACTGAATAAATGAAAATATCTTTTAAGTATCCTGGGAACAATTTCAATCAATAGCAACTTCTTCATTTCATAATATTCATATTCAACTAGATGTAAAAACTTTAATTATCCAAATTCGAAAATTTGAATAATCTGGAAAATTATCGATCAAAAGAAAAGTTCATATAGAATCGTTCAATGAACTATCTAAAATCTAACTAATGGATGCATCTCCAATAGACCCTCTACTTTAAATAGCACATTCCTTAAGATAGGAGGAACTGAAATTTCTGAAGTAAAATGCTGGACAAGTAAGATATAAATCGGTTCATTTTACGCACCCAAGTTTTTAGTTTTTGCATCCTGTGCTATCAAACTTCTGAAGCACCTAGCAGAAAATTTGACTAAAAATACAAGTCATGAACTCGACAATTTTGCTAGTATGGATTTGGAAACGAGGGTTTTAGTATTCTCAACAGCTTCTGTTAATAAAACCTTAATGATTCAACTGATTACTGATTAGGCATAAGCTTAAGTTGTCAAACTTAAAAAATGTGCTATATTAGACATTCTTTCATCTTTGTTTACTGTCTAAAATAGTAGTTAATTATATCGGGATGACAACTTTTATCTTTGAGCAAATAAATAAAAAATAAAAAGAAAATGTCACCTGCTTTTACACTCCAAAGTAATCATGATTATTAGTGTTAGAATTTGGGTGTGATTTGAATTCTTTGTTGAAGATAATTGAGAGTTCTAATTAAAGTGCACATTAAGAAAAATTATATTTGGAATGCTATTGTGATATCCTATTCAAGTTTACTTGGCGAATTCTAATTAAAATTTTATTTAAAAGCCCATTGGGAGTATAAATTTGTGTTGATTTAAAAAAGACATTGAGATGAAGAAAATCGAGATTTTGGAGTAAATGACTCGAAAGTGGACACCGCGGTGCCACAACAATTTTGGCCTGGCGTTTAGGCACTGCCCTTTTTGTTCGCTTCTTGCACGATTTTTTCTGTGATTTTTCATTTTGGACTTCGTTTCTGGCATTCTACTTTAACTACAACTCTACTATAAGGGTTTCGACGTCCCCTATTTGTTTCTTTTATATAGTTGACTTTTTCATTATAATTTTGTAAAAAGTTAGAAACATTACAAATACATAATCTTTGTATTCCTTATTCATGTTATAATAAAATCTACATTCTCTATAAAATTACATTGTTCTTGTAATCAATTACTTCATATTGTGGCTATAATGTCTTGTCTTTTCACAACAAAGTAGTATTAGAACATTCCAATTTTCATAACAAGAAGAATTTTCATTAACTTTGACATTGTTTATTATTAGATCTAACCTAATATCATGATGTTAAAGTTTGACACTTTGTAGGGCCAATGGTTATAGCTATGAATTATACTTCTTGTACATTCCTTGTTGAAATCAAGTTTGAAACCCCCTATATATGTGTAGAAAACCTGACAATTGATTGAAAAAAATGTTTTTAAAATCAATGTACAAAAATTTGTCAACTCAAATTATGTCAAATTTGATGTACATGTAACATAATCTTGATGTACATGTAACATAATTGACTAAGACTAAACATGTTACTTGAATCCTGTGTTTAGGATAGTTTATAAGCATGAAAGAGAAAAAGTAAATCTGTAATTGTTTATGTTTGGTAAACTTACAAGTCATTATAATTAAAAATTAGTGAGTCTCACGAATTGTGTACAATGAGTGGATACTAATTGTACATAAAGTTAAAATTAATGTTTAACTTTGATTAAAAATTGTAAGTTACTAATAGGTTTACCCAAACATAGACTTGTGGGTGGACTAGGATTCCCAACAATTTTTTATATTCCTAAAACATTTTTTTTAAAAAAATAAATAAATCAAGTTTTAGGAGATTTGGGTTGCAATTGTTCACTTAAAAAAGTTCAGTTTTCCTGTAAAAACAAAAATATTGTTTAACTGTCCCAGGTCGTTGGTTTGAGATAATTACTATTTGGTCACTGAACTTTACATAAGTTTTTCAGAGAATTTCAAAAGTTTCCTCATTGTCACTGAACTTTACAAAATATAACCTCATACATCATTCAGTGTGACTAATCAGGTAATTTATCAATCTTTTATGTTTTTTTAGGATTTTTTTTTTTGGAAAGGTTAGCAGACAGCCTTGTCGTTTACCCCTAGAATAAAAGGCTATTATTTTTTCTAAGTTTGGCGATACTAGAAAAAATAAAATTGTGGGGTAGGAATACAAACGAAAAAATAAAAAAAATAAAAAAAGAAAAAGAAAAAGACTAAAAAATATAAAGATTGGTTAATTACTTGATTGGTCACTAAACTTTGCGTAGGGTTTTAAGGGGGTCAATGAAGTTATGAATGATAGTACATTTTGTAAAGTTCGATAACTAATGGAGAAACTTTTGAAGTTTTCAATGATGAGTAAGATTACATTTTGTATAGTGACTAACGAGAAAACTTTGAAGTTCAATGACCTTCTTGAAACTTTTTACAAAGTTTAGTGACCAGTCAGGTAATTGTCCCGGTTGGTTTCCAAGGCTGGGTTGTTGGTTGGTTGATTAGTTCTCGTGGACAAGTGAAGGTTTTTGTTCCTTGAAAACTCAATTAGGAGGTCAAGGCTCCCTCGATTGAGTCTACCATAATTGTTAGTTTTATTAATTCTACACGACTAGTTTGCATTCGTATCATGCTTGCTCTTGCAAAACATCAACCATCTAGGTACTGAACGCAACACAAAAAATTAGGTTTTGTTTTCAGTTTTACAAGTCAAACCGGTCAGCCCTATCCGTTTATTAGAACAACGCTAAAAAATGGGATACCAATATTGAGGAAACCAATTTCATTATACTGGAATATTTCCCCTTGCTCTTTACAGCATCAAATCCCCATTGCTTGCTACTCATGTGCTCAATGAAGTACGCTCGAATTTGGTGGTTGCTCATGACCGTACAAAGATGTTGAAAAATGGAGGAGCATGTGTAGATTGATATAATCGATCCCAAGATACTTAGATTCAAGGCACCTGTTGGTTCCATATAAGAATTTCAATCAAGAAATAGAACCAACTATGCTATAGGAATGCCAAAAAAATTCGTTAAAACCCAATATCCGCAAGTTTCGCCCCGAAAGGACTGGGATTCCCCACCTAATTAGGTATACGAGGTCGGGGGCAGTGATCGTTGCCCCAAGACGGGAGCCCACCCCGCCTCGCATCCTGTTTAAAGTTCATTTCAATATATAAATTTTTATCATACAAAAAAGAAAAGAATCATCATCTTTTCTAAAAAAACATGAATTGTTATACAAATTGAAAAAAAAAAAAGATTTTTACTAACTAAAGACATGCGAAAAATAAAACAAACAAAAAAATAAACTGGTCAAGGCAAGCTGGCGAGGAGACAAAAGTACTCGACGGGCGGGGGACGGGAATGGCTGCCCCAACCAGTCCCCGTTGCCATCCCTACATTAAGCTATGATATATACATGCCTAATATCAGCAAGCTTTAATGATATTAAAAAAACAAGAACTCAAAGCAACATATCAGCTCATGCATTTGCCTGATTAAGAAGAGAGTGTAGGAACTGTGGCGACCTCAGCTTACATAGTTACCATATATAATACAGTCCTCTTTTAACTCACGAAAAGGCCTAAAAGAAAGTTTCTGTGTCTTTGAGAGCTTCGAATGGTTATCTATTCCTGTTGTAACGTTATAAATTCCTTCCTTTAGTTCAAACCTTTTACAGACAGAATGATGACACGACAGAGAAAGAAATCCAGATGTCCAACGTTTTCATACATTACAAACAAAAGTTGAAATAAAAAACGCTACCTTTGCAAACTAGGGATAGGATAGGATATCTCAAGGAAACACAAAATTAGCATCTATCTCACGAAAATTGACAGGCGATGACCTGAGACTGGAGATATTGAACAGGTCAAGGTCATTGAAATAACAAATTCAGGAACAAGAATTTCACTTACTCCCACAGTTCCATTAATTTCAGTAAGCTATTCTAGCATTTCGATGAAATGGTAAGAAACAAATATGCTTTCAGTATCCAGTGATACTAAGTAACTGCAAAAGTAGTATGATAGAGATGAGAAATGAAGTCAAGAAGCACCTAGTTGAGACAATCACGAGACAAACTGATTGAATTATGGACTGTTCTCGTTCAGGTAAGTTTTCAAAAATTAGACTATGAATGCATGATGCATCATTTCTTGCCTCTTGTATAAACAAAAATGGTCTGAATCAAATCTCAAAGCAGCATGAAAAAACGTGTTACAGTCAAAGCAGTCAGGGTTTGCCACAGGCCATAGTGTTAAGTGCTATTTCATGTGATAGTGGAACCAATTTTGCATCTGAACTTTACAACAGAAACGCCAGTACTACAAGAATCACTTGTATTTTACAAGATCTATATTCGAACAGCATTTCATTCATTCACGTGAAGCACATTGTACATAATAAGTTGAAAGCAAGGAACTAGCTCATGAACCTGCATCCACCTCATATTTGCATAATCAAAATGTTATCAGCTTGAGTTCTAGTAATATCCACTTCTCGACAAAACATGTATCAATATGGAGATATCAGCAATTAACTCATCAGGAGAATGCATGATTGCGTATGCTTTCACTCGATATCCAATTCAGTTTGGTATCTCAGTGTCAACACTTCAGCTAATTTTCAATGGCTTGGCAAAACAATAGACCGTGCAAATGACGCTGTCCCATTGTTAGGAGCTCCTGTAATGTTCAGGATGGCCATAACCAAGTTGTAGATCTGCACATTCTCGAAAGATGGCACCTTTCTGCCCCGAGCAAATTGAGGTCCATGAGCAATAAAAATGGTCCTCATGGAGAAAATTGCATTGTCATATCCATGTGATCCTCCACATTCTTGCCTTTTAGATCTCTTCTGTTCTACCTTAAACCCTTCTTCGATTAAGCCTATAATTGGTGGAATTCGATCACTATCTGAATAATGCAGTCTACTAGGAAGCTTCTCCTTCATATAAACTCTCAAATACTGACCATTATCTACTTTCCCTGACTTCAAACCCTCATTCATCTTAGCCACGATATCCTTTGGTTGAGAATCAGATGGTGGACGAATCGCAAGCACTGGACTATATGATTGCACCCACTCCTTCGGAATCTCAATCCATTGAGCCAAATCATCCAGAAAGATTAGCTTTTTATCACACGTACCCACCATCCCATGATCACCCACCATAATTATATTCACATCCTCAAAAACCCCTTTTGATTCTAAACCACGAATTAATCTACCAATCATTTTATCTATTCCAGCAACAGCTTCAGTAATCTGTGGATCATCAGGCCCAACCTTATGACCCTGATGATCAGGATCCTCAAAGTACAATGTCATAAACACAGGAATCTCACTATTAGGCAAATCAAAGTAGTTCAAAACAGTATCAACTCTCTCCTCAAAAGGTACAGAACCATTATAATACATGCAATAATCCTTAGGACAATTCCAAGAACCTTTTTTTACCTCAGAACCGGGCCAGAAATAAGTCGAAGCCTTCAAGCCATGATTCATCAGAGTCTCCCACAACGGCTCCCCCAGCCACCAGTGGGGATCATGACTGGCCATAGTGAAGGCCAAACCGGTGTCTGGATCGATAAAATGGTTATTAATTATCCCATGGTAAGCAGGATACAAACCCGTGGCAATTGAGTAATGATTCGGAAAAGTCAGTGTTGGAAACACTGGAATCAAACCCAACTCGGCTTCAGTACCATTTTGAATTAATCTATTGATATTTGGAGTGTGGGTCTTGAATTGGTACCCGAATCGAAAACCATCTGAGGATATTAATATAACAACTGGGTGTTTGAGCTTCGTGAGCGGCCTTGAGACTTCATCCACAGAGTGATAAGTTGACGATGATGAAGATGAAGCAGACGAGAAGAATAAAAAGGCGAAGGCAAAAGCTGCAGAGAGAGCCATTGCCGTGGAGAGAATTAGACAAATGAATAGAACTCTATTGGTGGATTGCGTGGATGATGAGGAGATTAAAGAGTAAGATTCTGTGTCGAAGGGCAAAAGAGAAGCAGTGGAATTTGGTAATTCCTCTTCCTCTTTGGTTGGAATTGGTGCGGGCTTTAAATTAGATACTGAATCTGAAGTCATGACAGATTTACTCAACACCCGTTCTGTTTAATCTTGTTATTTTCACACGCAAACATGAATGAGAACTCGAAAAGGGTTTGCAATATATGAAGAATCTTGATTTTAGATATTTTCAAGAATTGTTAGTCATCAAGACAGAAAAGGCAAAAGGGTAGATGATAGTTGCCGTTTTGGAAGGTAATTTGTCGAGTCAAAATGGAAGAATAAGTCTGTGTCGTGTTCTGTTGTTACTTGGAGAAAACAACGTGCAGAAAATTAAGGTTATGGAATTAAATTTTAATTATTATAAAATATATAGTGAATTCACAATTTTTTAATTATATATTTTGTCAATTTTAATTAAAATTTATTAAAAATATGATTTTAATATACACAAACTCTATAAAAAATTAATTATTGACTTATTTAATTTTAATTCACCAAATCCCACTGCAAATTTCACTGGACCCGGGTTCGGGAAATAGGCTTTACGGTATACGACGCCGTATTACCACTTCGTCTTACAAAACAGCTACTGATACTCGGACAGATCTACAGTGGCGCAGCGGCAACAATGGCGGCGTATATGAGCATGGGAGAAGCCCACCGGCGAATCACCGAGTACCTAAACCGCTTCTCCGACGCCGTTTCATCTCAGGACGGAAAATCTCTCAGCCACCTTCTCTCCATCTCCTCCGACTCCTCCTCCCTTCAATTCCTCGCCGACGCCCTCAACACCTTCCAGGTATTCATTCCTTCTTTCACTCTTCTATATCTCTAGAAAATTCGGGTCTTTGAATTTGATTCTAGGTATTATGTGAGGGGCTCTTGTGTATACTCGTTAGTTAATTATCGGGTGTCAATCTTGATGCTTTGAGAACAAGAAAAAGTAGTTAATTATTAGCAAATTGAATATCTCTCCTTACAACTTCTGCTCAATATGTTTGTGATAATTACATGTCAGCTGCGATTTCCCATTCCAGAATACAACGGTGTAGTAGGAGCAATTGTCAAGCCAACCATAGTACAATATGTTTTACGTTATATAGAAAAATAAACAATTGTTCCTTTTCTGTTCTATATTCTGTCTGTGCTGTCTTTTCCACAAGAACAAAATATATAATGAATGGGCTTGTGATTTCCTACCTCTTTACATTTCCCGGGTATGTGGTGGTATGGGCTTGTGAAAAAGTCTTTGGCTTATAAGTATGGATTGATTCAAGTAATTAAAGGTATGAGTTGAAAGGTTGAAGTGATTAGAAAGTCATGCCCTATATTGGTGAAAGATGGATAACATTATGATCTTTGAAAGTGAGACTTTTGTCCATTAATTGTAAATGATTTCAAGAAGAAATAAAAAAAATGGAAGAGTAATATGGGTAAGCAGTCAAACCCATGTTCTTAGGCATCAATCCAACCCAGGAAAGATGCATAATACACAGCGAAAAGTGGGCGGCTGCAGGAGGACTTTGCAGGGGTGGTTAGATGAGTGTGGGTTGGTGGAGTGCGGTCATGGAAGGGCTTGGCAGGTATGTGGGGGCATCTGAGGAAGATGACTGTTTTTCTTTTTTGATTCCTTTTTTGTCTAATTTTTCTTTTCTTAATTTTATTTTTTACTTACTTAAGATTATGTAGTGTTTGGACCTTAATACTGTTGCCTTTTTTCATAATGTGAGGCCACATGCCAAGTTAAATAGAATTTTTGGACAGTTTCTGTTATTAGGAATCAGGGGCACGAAAAAATGAAAAGTCAAGGACGATGAAGCTGAGAAGCAAAGGTTGGAACAGAAGTGTGAAAGTGTATAAGGGTTGAGAGCGGAGGTTGCAATTTCCCTTTTTAATATGATCAAGGCAGGACATAGATGCTATTTTCCGTTGGCTGTTCCTTTCTGTTTGCTAATTAAATCCCCTTTCAAAAGCCTATGAATTTAGAATAGCTCATTAGTATACTTATGTGTGCGTACATGCACTTTATAAATTTAGTTTAGGGTAAGGTCTTCTACGTAACCTGGCTATCTCACAGGTGCATAATGTTCTCACTTGTTCCTAATCCAAATCAAAATATCTGATCACTTTAACATTTACAGCTGTCCTACGTCCGAAATCTGCACCTTTGCACCAGGCTACCTAATCTCAATAGATCACCTCTTTGCCATGTTAATATGGTCTCCTGCTGTTTCCAAGTGCAATGGTGGGGAACCCTTTTGAATCCAAATGCTATTGGATCAATAGTTACTTTACCAGAGTTGAAAAAGACTACCAGATAAAAGAAATGCATTAGCAAAAAACCACACACGCACGCACAGATTTTTCATTTTAACCATAAATTCTAAGTACAAAAAGCTGACTTGGGATATGCTGCCCAGTTCCTTGTCAAATTGTTCCATTCAAGCTATGTGTCATATCCTCCACTCTGGGAGTTACAAATGACAAATCAGTAGAGTGAAGATGTGGCATAGAGTGGGACATATTATCTCGTGCCCTGAATTCTTCCTGCAGCTGGCTTTGGCTCATTAAATAATTTATCAAAACAAAGCAAAAAGAAGAAAGGATAAGATTAAGAAAATGCACATTCATAAACGCTTACGCTCATATTTAGGCTTTTTCATGGTTTAGAGTGAAATTATTCCAGTCTTTTTCACTAGCACAATAGGTATTCCTGTGGTCCATAGGATATTTGGTTGCATTTGAAAGTACAATCAGTCTTAGATCAACTAATAGTTTCCTATCATATTTCTACTTCTTACTTTTGTTATATCAGTCTTTTAGAACTACACTGTAAATATAATCTCTTTAGTTCAATGGAGCTATTACCATGACAGTTTGATACTGTATTGTGCAAACTTTCCTTATTACACTTGTGAGGACAGAGATCTCTATTCATTCATATTCTTTAATTTTTTTTTTCGAGCAATTTTATCTCTAAAGAAGTTGACTTGTTAGGGATAAAAAGGTATACTGTATACACATATCATTAAAATATATATCTCGTGTAATATTATAAGTTTGACATTTTCCTTTTTTGAATTATGGCCATTCATTTTCCTTGACTTTGCTATTCATATTAACAGGATGCTAACAGAATTATTAGACAATCTGAGAGCTCTCAGTATGCAGACATTCTAGTTCCTGTATTCCGTGCTTTGCAGAGTTATCGACTAAGAAATTTGGTTGAGTCTTACCTGGCCTTTGAAAAAGCTGCCAAGTATGTATTTTTAGATTGAATTTGCTGCGCGTGAACTTTTCCCAAATAATATAAGCCCTAATGGTGGAGAATTGCAGTGCTTTTGTTCAGGAATTCCGAAATTGGGAATCAGCTTGGGCTTTGGAAGCCTTATGTGTGATTGCGTATGAAATTAGGATTCTTGCTGAGCGGGTAAGAGTTACATATGTTTCCCCCACTGTTTCCTTATGAATACGTTTTCCAAGTGCAAGTGCATGTATAACGTCACACAGAAACTGGCATGAAATGAACTGATTTATGTTGTTGTAATTGAAGGCTGATAAAGAGTTGGCTTCCATAGGGAAATCCCCAGAGAAACTGAAAGGTGCTGGCTCTTTCCTCATGAAAGTGTTTGGCGTTCTTGCTGGAAAAGGACCAAAACGCGTTGGAGCTTTATATGTAACGTGTCAGCTATTTAAAATTTATTTCAAGCTCGGCACTGTCCACCTATGTCGCAGTGTGATAAGAAGCATTGAAACAGCTAGGATTTTCGACTTTGAGGAGTTTCCTGCTAGGGATAAGGTCACCTACATGTATTACACTGGTCGTTTGGAGGTGTATAATGAGAACTTTCCAGCTGCTGACCATAAATTATCTTACGCATTAACTCATTGCAGTCCTCTGAAAGAAGCAAATATAAGGTCTGGTGGTCCTGCTTTTATTTTTTGTCTAATATCTTTTGAAAACCTCAATCCAGACGAAAATTTAGGATATTATAAAGAGAAGTGGCCAACTCGTTTAGTTTGTTTCTTGTTTATTTAGTGCATTACATCTGTTGCTCTTGGAGCTTTCCTTTTAGCTAACAAGTCATTGAAATGTTCATTAGTGGGATCTGAAATCAGAAAGGGTTTAATTTTGTTTTATTTATGTCCTTTTGATTGGGAAATGCTAACTGACATTTTTAATGAATATATCTTCGCGGAATATGACGGGGAGAGATTCGTGAAATTGTTAATGATCATATCCTGCTCCGTTCTTCTAATTTTCGGAACTGACCTAGATACGTTATTCCATGTTGCATGCTGTTGATTATTGTCAAATTTGCCTATTTTTAAATCCACTGATTATTGTCAAATTTGTCTATTTCTGAATCTTGGCTGCTAAAGTTTGCTCTGGTGTTTCCAAATATTTGACGTAGAGGTAAAGGGTAATGCTGAGTCTATGCATACTCACAGCACTAACTTTTTGTTCACGTTTGATAGGATGATTCTGAAATATCTGATACCTGTGAAGCTCTCAATAGGCATCTTACCATGGAATTCACTTCTTGACAAGTTTAACTTAACTGAGGTATGACCTGTCAGTTGACTCTTTTTCTACAATATTACGATATTTTATTAAGTAAGAGCACCTTACAGGGTCACTTAATATGTTTGAAAATTTGATGTGCATCTGGTAGTTTTCAGTTTCCTCACCATCCCCCTCCCCCTCTCTCCTCTCTAAGAACATGGTTTTCGATTTTTATTATTTTGAATTTCTAATAAAATCATTTAGTAGCAAAGCAACTAAAGAAAGACATCAATAAAGCAAACATTGCTAATTAATATTCCTTTAGTCTATAATTATGCAATTTATCAGAAACTATTATCCAGTGAACAATCATAGATCATATCTTATAGTTAAAGTACGAAGATAAGAACACAAAAAACAAATTTAGAAACCTAAGTACGAAAGAAGTAAAATTTGCACATGATCTTTTACCACTGCTGTATAGCACACTACATTTTATCATTTTGTTCTTTTGTAGTACAACAATGTTGTGCTAGCTCTTAAAAGAGGTGATCTGCGACTTCTAAGACATGCCCTTGAAGAACATGAAGACAGGTACTTGTGGTTTCTTCCTCTTATACAATCAGTTATAACACTACCATCTTTCTAAATATTGAACCCTCTACATCATCAGGTTCTTAAGATCTGGTGTTTATCTCGTCCTAGAGAAGTTAGAGCTCCAAGTTTACCAACGACTGATAAAGAAAATGTAAGTTCCCATGTCATACAGTCTATTAATTTAAACGAAAGAACTCATCGCATTACCCCATTCGTTTCATATTGTAGATACATCATCCAAAAACAGAAAGATCCAAATAAAGCCCACCAGATCAAGTTAGAAGTTATTGTTAAGGCATTAAAATGGCTTGAGATGGATATGGATGTTGATGAGGTAAATTTTCATATTCCCACTGCTTGAGTAAACAATTCTTAGTCGTTTTGTAGTATCTGGCTTGAGCATCTCTAGTTGAGGATTTCTCTGTTGTTTCCATACGTTAATAGGCGTGTTGGGTGTTTGTGTAGGTGGAGTGCATAGTTTCGATTCTAATATACAAGAATCTGATGAAGGGGTATTTTGCTCACAAGAGTAAAGTGGTGGTTTTAAGCAAGCAAGATCCTTTCCCCAAATTAAATGGAAAACCTGTCACTTCATAGAGATTTTAGAGGTGAAGTAACTCTGAGGTAACACGAGTGCCATCTCTCGAAGTAGAAGACGTGACATAATGACTATCTTAACTTACTTGTTTGGCAAAATAAATTCTATCAAACGACAGAAAATATATTCGGATGATTGTAACAAATAAAACTATAAATTAATAGGTTTTTTTTTTAAAAAAAATCAAATTTAGTTTTAATGTTTTATAGTATAAAAACGTTACAAAATTTAATATTCATTTAGTAATTAAAGCATTTTTGTAAGTTGTTCATATGTAGATTAAATTATAAATATATGAAGTAAGTGTAATATTTGGAAATTTCGTAAATATGTGGATAAAAAGTGATTTGACTAATTATAAATAGATTATAAACAAGAGCCAAACAATGGTTAAGACTATGTTTTAACAAATTTGTTAATTTTTGGAAGTCGCTAATTTCATTCACCATTCTAATATATTTATTCATTTTTTAAAAAATTATATATTTTAATCTTATGTAAATTTATTTAAATAGATAATAAAATCAAATAAAATGCCTTGATTTAAATTTATCCGCTAATATTTATCCTCGTTGAAGGATTCTGGTAATGGTTATGCAAACCAAAATATAATCGAAATATNTAAATTTATTTAAATAGATAATAAAATCAAATAAAATGCCTCGATTTAAATTTATCCGCTAATATTTATCCTCGTTGAAGGATTCTGGTAATGGTTATGCAAACCAAAATATAATCGAAATATTGCGGGAGGATTTTAAAACCGGGGAAAAATTAATATAGACCTCCAAATATTATTTTTTATATATTAATAAAAAATGAATGTACTTCGTAATTATCTCTCTTAATTTAATGAACAATGTAATATTCTTGCCATGTTTGTGATTTGCTTGTATAATGTACATGTTAGGATTTTTTAATGATAATATTTTTGTCATACTTGTCTAGTGGCATAAAATATAAAGACTGAAAACGATACTTTTCTAATTGCCTTGAAGTACTTTATCGTTCTGCAAATTAATTCGTTCCGTTCATTTTTGAACTCTGTTAGTTTTCTTCTTGACTTTTTAAGACATCTTTAAAACTATACTAAAAAATCTTCATCATATTTAACAAAACAAACAAATTCCCTTAATCGGGATAAAATATAATCAACTTAATTCAGATGGTTACTTTAGCTTTTGACCATGAAATCTAGAATAAAGAGGTTAAGAACATTCGTAATATGTTTGAAAAAAATATAAAACATTATAATATTGTTTCTAAATAAATTAATTGCTAATTTGGTGTTTCCTCTTTTAGGCCTTACTTGAAAGATAAATAAAGTAAAAGAGAATTATAAAGCAAAATAAAATATGAAAAAACTTACTTTAATTAGAAGTCTTTGAATTTACAACGATTGCGAGAGAGATTTTTGGGTACAAATATAATAGTGTGCTTTGTGTTTTTCGGTGTGTTCTTGTGTGAAAAATCAAGTGGGTACTAGTACATCACATCAACTTCTTTCAAAAAGTAAACAATACTGTATATCTTTACAAGTGTATGATTTATAATTAAATGTATGGATATTGACTATTCAACTGTATGGACATAATAAAGATTCATTTGTTTTTATCTCTTCCTTTTTGACTTTCTGTTTCAGTAATTGGCATTGCTCTTCAATAATGGTGATTCATTCATCTTTATGTCCTTTTTTCTTTTGAATTATTGTACTATTTGTCCATCATCTCTATGTAGGCTTCCTCTAGGTTTGTGTCCATTTAATTAGTTTTGTCATCGGATATGTATTCTTCTTCCTTTGTTTCTGATTGGTTTTCTGATAATTCATCATTCGTCTATTGAAAATCCATCATATATAATTCTTCTTGCTGAATATTTGGGGTGGTATTCTTCTTGTTTTAACTGTTATAGCAAAATGTTCTTGAGAAAAAATAACTCCATTGTTCCATTGCGCTATAAGTCTGGAATCATTATTTTAAATTTTCATCATAGTGGTTGTCTTTGAAATCCGTCTTTCGTAATCAATTTGTCTAATTTTTGTTTTGATATTTGTCTTTGAAGAAGGTCTAAATCTTTTGACTCCTTCATATATTATAATTTAATGATAAGTTGGTATTACTATATCATTATTTACAAGAGGTGGTCTGGAAATGAATTAGAGCATTAAAGGGTGATCTTTTAACTGATCAAGAGTTTGTTTAAGTTTAGGTGGGAAGAATCTAAAAGATCTGTTTAGAACAAATATAGTGTCTATCATACCAAAAGGTAAAATTGGGTAAAAATTTTCTTCTTCAAAAATTGTATAATCAAAGGAAATTGTACGATAATTGTATTTAAGAAAAGCTAAATTTTTAATAGATGATTCATATTTTGGGGCCATATTTTAGAAAATACACATTCTCATGTGGTAGTAGCTTAGAATTTGGGAAAAAAAAAAAAAACAATTATCTCATGAACAATTGATTTCTTTATATAATTTCAAATAATACTGGTACAATCGCCAATTTTTTGTTCTAATCATATAAAATCTTTTATTGCCCTACAATTGTAAAATTTGTTAATTCAATAAGTCTTTCTATTTCGTCAGAATAATTTCTATTTATAGAAGTAAAGTCTTTGGAGATGGGTCTTTTAACAATATTTTTAGAACTAATTCTTTCTAAACTGTCTTGTAATTGAAGAATTTCATTTTGATATCTACTTCTATTGGGATGAAGAGATTTCATTTTCAAGAATTTATAATCTTTATTCTAATGAATATTTTTTACGATTCAGATTCTCAACAACTTTAATCATAGTTTCGCAACTATCGCAAAGTTGTATTGACGATAAATAAGATGACGATTGAGAAGGGGAAGTTTATGTGGTCATAGTCTGTCTAACTCTTTCAGCTATATAAAAATTAAAACCTATCATTTTTCTATAAAAATTTAAAGCTTCTTCTAATGTTTAAAATTCCTTAAAAATGGGGTTTAGAAATCTTTCTACTTGTTATAATACCTCTGGCTAATAATTATATATACCAAACTTTCTATCGTTGATTACTGCATAATAAAAAATAAAATAAAACTAAAATTTTCACTTTCTACTTGATTGTAAATTTGTTTAAAATGATTAACTAGAGCATTAATGCGGTCTAATTTTTGTTTAGAGTCGCGTGTCATTTAGAGATTATCTAGTAGACAATGCTTCATTTCTGGAAATCTTTCTAAATTATTTTATCTGAATCGAAGATTAGATCCTTATGTAGCCACTCTTAAATTGACATTCCCAAAGTTCATCGTCTTCTAATCCATTAGTATTATGAAAATAATTGGTTAGAAAGTTAATAATTTGTCTACTTAAATTATCTGTTAAAATATTATTTTTTTTCGTCTACGTATTTATATTGATTTTATAACTATTCAATATTTCATAAAATTTTAGCCATCTATATGTCTTGTTTTATCAAAATTTGTATTTTTAATGAATTTTACCATAGCTTCATAATTTGTTTTAATAGTAAATTCAGTATTTAAAAATAACTTAAAGCTTTCTATACTATGCATAAAATCATTATTTCATAATTTAAACTGGTCAAATATTTTCGTTTTACCTTATATTTTTCACTAACATATCTACAATTTTTTTCTTCCTTCCTATTACTATATTTATTTGGTTTCGAATATAAAATCCCTCCCCATCCTAATTCACATCAATTTGTTTCTATTATTTTATATTCACTGTCTGAAGGTAATTTTAAAGGTGGTAAGTTTTTAACTTCTTCTCTTATCTTTTTTGACTAACTCTAAGTCTAACTTGTCAAAATATTTTTATCCATTGCTTGATAACTTGTTATACATTAATCCTACATTCTTTCCTAAATCTTAATAAAGTATCTAGCATAATTCAAAATTCCTAATTAAAAAAAAAAAAAAACTTGCAATTTTCTAATTTCTTCAATTTTATTTGAAAACTGCAATATATGGTATATGTGATTGCAATTGAATTTTTCCTTCTCCTAAAATTATTCCAAAGAATTCAATTTTTTGTTTATTTATTTTCTTTTTCTTTTTCCTTATAACTAAACCATTTTATATAAATTTATTTAAAATTATTTCTAAATGTTTCATATGTTCTTTCTGATTTTTACTATGTACTAAAATATCATCTATATACACACAAACAAATGGAAAAGAATTAAATATATAATCCATTTTTGTTTAAAAAATAGAGGGTGCATTTTTTTAATCCAAAAGACATGACCAACCATTCAAAATGTCCTAGTGATGTAGTAAAAGTTGTCCAAGGAATATAATCTTTTGCCATTTTTATTTGTCAAAATTCAGATTTACAATTAATATATCCAAGGAATATAACCTTGAAGGGTTTATCAGGAAAAGTGTCCAATTTTCTATCTATTCAATTAATTATTGATAAATCATTTTTAAATTAACATGTCATTTCAAATTTATCCTCATTGACCTTACTTCTAACCCACCAAATTGATGACATGGTTCGTGTCAAAAATTAATTGGGTGGACAGCAGATCTCAACGTCACTTACCCTTCTTTTCGAGACCTCATAAGAGTGTATCATCATATGTAATGTAGAACGTAACTCTTTTAGACCCTTCAAGGTGATTGTTTTGAGGAATTGGTATCGAAGCATAGAAGGCAGAAACACAAATCCCTTCATTTATTTATTTTTTTATTCATCTCGACAATTTTTTTTTAGAATGTAAAGTTCTTGGAAGGCTTATTTTACATACACTTATATCATATAAACACATTTCCTCAAGAAATGAGATGTCATGAAAACAAACTCTCAGTATGCATACAAACCCCATTTTGTCTGCACCGTCTGTGTTAGATTGTCCATCTAGGAGCTAATTGCTAAGTATATATTTGACTAGTCTTTATAAACGATATAAATAAATTGTAATTAAGTGGATACTCTTTATGAGTTCCACGAAATATGTAAATAAAATAATTTAACTTTCAACAAGTATTTTTAAACATGTTTATAAACGCTTGCCTAAGCATGCAACTATCATAAGAGATGATCATTATATCGAGACACATTTTCTTTATAAATTTGTTAACACCAGTTTGGAACTCGCGTCGTAACAAAAAGTCAAACTATTGCACTCGTCAAAAAGTTCTGCACTAGTTATGAGCAGTTAACAAAATATTTTAAAGAGAATACACAAATACGGATCACAATATCTAAAGATTCTGCTCTTGAAGACCAATTTACTCGTGTTGTGTTCTCTCACATGTCATAAGAATAGAGGGCAAAAGGATTCTAGTTGAAGTTATCTAACTCAGGTACATCCTCGCCCAAATGATCAAACGCGGCATTACTGCCAAGGAATAAAAGAGATGTTGAGGTCCTGAAACCTATGAAGCACGAGTAGAATAAGATCCACCACAACAAACTTTTTCAATAAAGAACAGCCTGTAAAACATCAGATACTGGGGACGGAGTTTGAGCGAATAAACTGCTTAAGAATAGCTTTCTCTTCATCTATTTGCTTCTTCTCTTGTCGATTTGTGGGTTTGATCTTTCTTTTCTCTTCCAACATCCACTCGAAAAGTTCACGTTGCTCGTCTCCAGGAATGGGTTGTCGCACAATCACAGGCCTTGTGACAGGAGGAGCGAATGCAGGTTCCTCAACCGGGGGAGTAGTAGTTGCAGTTGGAGTGGAAACAACTTCAGCTCTGCTTTCAGTTTTCTCTTTGACTCTTTCTTTCCTACCTGCCTGCGCAAACATATATGCTGCAAAAACAATGAAAAAGAGTTTATTGCTTGAAGATTTCACTTTGACTCAGTTTCCTCTGATCAATTTTGCCAAACAACAATATAATTGCTTAAGTCAGAGATATTTTTAAGAGCATTAGAAAGGTAAAATATGAAAAAGAAATTTCTAGTAACCGTTCGAAACAGGAAGAACAATTGAAAAAGAAAAACAGATTTGAGGAAGAAGAAATAGGAAAATATATCCCTTATTAAAATCTGGTCCAATTTCAACTATCAATATAAACACTGGTATAGATTTTCTTGCTCCAGTTTCAATTTATATTATGCTGCATCTCTCTTTTTTTTTTTGTACTGCAGATGACTCTTGAGAACTTGCTAATACAAAATGTAAGGCAGAACAAATACAGTGTGTTTAGAATCAAAACTCTATATATTCTTTGAACTATTCATTACAAATGACCAACCAAGAATCATTTCATCCTTCAGACAAAGTTCACATTTCTACTTGCTACATGAGCAATTATAACAACACATCAAGTCACAAACGGCACTCCATATTGTGCTTACAAATGAGGAAAGCAAGATAGCCTCTGCATGCATATTTACGATTCGCACTGGTATTAAAAGTTGTAGTGCCAGGACAGCCATTACCTGAATTTATTGGTACCAATAGTGACGATAAAGCGGCAAATATTTCTACTATATTAAAAGAGAGGATGGCTAAAACACTATTCATTTTTGTACATTCCATTTCACACTTAAACTGGTTTGTCATTGTTCATTAACTTGTTGTGCACTATTCATCCATAAATATCTATTCTTGACTTTGAATGTCGGCCAAAATATTGTTATTTTAAGTGAACAGGGAAAAGGGAAAAGCTAATGAATTAAAATATATTAATTATTATTTAACAAGGCAAAAAAAACCGTCTACTTAATTACATTTTACACGGTGTGCCCGTGCGGAGACACGCGGGTTTTTGTTTTTTCCTATCTTCGCGCTGTGTCCGGAATTTTTTTTTCTACTTAATTACATTTTACACAAATTTAATACTATTTCACTTATTACTAATTTAATTCAAAAAATTAGAATACAATCAATTCCATCATACATGATAATCAAAATTCCTTTCGGGGGCACGAGCTCCCACGAATGGCACTGTCCCCTCGACCCCCGCGATCTGACCGAGTACGTTGCCCCCGAACCCCCCACGAGGGAAGCTGCCCCTCGACCCCCGCCTTTCGCCCTCGAGCTCCCGCTACCGTCTCAACCCCCGCAACCTGAATAGGTCAATTCCCATTTCGAAAAGGCAAACCATTTTAATAACAACAATAAAACAAATAAATAAATTATGAAAATTTGTTAATTTTTTATACTTCATATGCACTTGAACTATCTCTCTTTCACACACACACACACACATACAAATATAGTTGGTGTTTTCATTGATTGACATTTTCATTTGGGTTTAAATGTTCAACAAATATTGAGTTTTTGATGACCTGTGTTTATTTATTTACTTTTCTTGGAAAAAAAGGAAAAAATGAAATCAAATTCAGGACTCGCTCAAACATAAAACAATGTCATAGTTTTAATTAATAAATATATACAAATATTACATC
>CAIGRB010042571.1:172519-184997 GCA_903798255.1 Fraxinus quadrangulata
TTTTATGTATATATATATGATTCATTAGATACATATAACTTATTGCACATAAAAAACATTCAAGTACTCTACAACTCCAATTGTGATAAATTAATTGTTTTACTTAGAGATCCAATGTTTAATTCATTGGACCCCCAAAATTTTTAAAGGCAATTTTGAAAATCGATAAACCGACCGAATTACTTTGGTCAAACCCGTCGGTTAACTCGGTCAAAGTCGATTTTTGACCGAGTTATGTGCATACCTATTTAATTAATCTACCCGGCTCGGGCAAGGTCCCTGGTCACCGATTTTCCTGCCCGACCGGTCGGTCCTGGTCGAATTTTATAACTATGGTTTCTTCTCCTTGATTGTTACATTTGGTATTAGAGCAATGACTAAAGTGAATCTCAAGTATGATAAGCTTTCTTCAAAACTCATAGATTCAACAAATTCAGTGGCGAGTTCCGATGTGGTTCCTAATTGACATCACTCTAGTTTGAATGTTTTTCCAACAAATTTTTCATATATTTGATGGTAAAAATCCAAGTGGGTGTACATACAAAAGTCAAAGATTTTTCTCAAGTTTTGAGAATGAGATTGTAAATGTGGCCTCCATTTATTTAAGAGGACAGCCAATTGCTTATTTGAGTTGCTTACAATTCTAGTATAATTTTCTTATTCTACTTCTTTCGTACATATATTATTCCAAATGGATTACAACACATTGTTGGAAACTAGCTGAGTTCAACAAATTCTTTGATGGTTCCAACACTCCAGAAAATACTACATCATTAGATCATAATTTCAGTGGTCTAATGATTTGGGAGATGAGCATGGGAGTAGGAATCAATTAATTTGGCCGATGTTGAAGAAGATGATGAAATGGTTCAAGCAACAAGCAAAGAATGAACAAATAAAAGGCTTAAGTGATGGGAACACTTCAAATTAGTGACCCAAATGCAGTAGTAAATGGACATATAGAGTACAAAGCATTGCATAAAAACTGCATAAATTGACGCGACTTATCTAAATAGACACTACAAATCTGTATAGTCAAACACGCGGTATGAAAATTAATCAGGTGCAACTCGATTTTGGTTCTCTTGCTGCAAATTCTAGTACTGGCCTTAACAATTGGGTCTATCCACAAGAGATAATGTCGAAAGTATTGCGATATTCATAGCTAGCGATGAGTTTACACTTAGCATAGTGAAAAGTATTTACTTAATCGATTTCATATGAAAAATCTTCAACCCAGGTACAAACCATATTCGAAAAACACTCCGCGTTCAAATGCCACAATAAAAAAGGCATGGATAGCATGTGATTTAAATAAATATATTGATGCTTTATAATTTACGTTCAACCCGTGGTCCGATAATAATCATAAATGTTACATAGTTTTTATTACACAAACAATTGTTAATATATAAAACAATATTGCATTTAAGTAATTGAATATCCCTTCAAGAGATAAATATTTTTAATATATTAATGAACATTATTGTAGAATTTAGTTGCGAAATTAAAATTCGTAGTTTTACTTTCGACAATATTCGAACAACAAAGTAGTCATTGAAAAGTTAACTGCACAATTAAACCCCAAATTTCGTGGTATGCTATTTCATGATTTTGTGTTTGTCATAATTTTAATTTAATTACCAAAGATGGACTAAAATTCATAGGACTTAGAAAAATTATGTACGCTCTAAACTTTATTAAGAAAAATGGACTGAAAGTAAGAATATTTATCAAAGATGTGAATCATAAATGGAACTCAACTTATCCTATGCACTTATCTTATACTACGATCTTGTTAAGGTTATGAAACTTTTTTTAATGCTTACTACAACGACCGACACTCACACAGTCTAGAATTTGATTTACAAGATCATGGTTGAAAATTTTAATTTCATGTGAGAATTTTTTTTGAAAGTTTTCTTCAACGCTATGAATGTATCTTCAAACGTATATTATTCAATCAATCCACTTATTCTCACTTGCTTTTGTTATATTGTTAATAATTTAAGTAGGTATAAAATATTTTCCACATCGTAGAAGCAATGAAAGTTAAGTTTGGAAAATATTGGAAGGTGTTGTGTAACCTTTAGCTTCAGTAGTAAACTCTAGGGTTTAATTTATAAGGTACAAAATATATTGTACCGCAATTTCGAAAAAATTAACTTATGGATCTCAAGTTACACGTGTAATCTAGAGAAAAGTTTATGTGATATGTATGAGTTGTATGCCCAAAAAAAAAAAAAAAATTTGGATGATCCCTTGTAGCAAGGACTACTTTGTTGTCACACGACAACTACGATTTATGGAGCTACATTAGTTCTTGTAAATGTACTCAACATTCTAATAATTCATCTGTCCACGACTATGCTACGAATATAGGTACGTGTGAAGTACCATTATGATTAGCTCGACACTTTGTTCACAACAGCTCATTATTTTAGATGAGAATAAGTTCCTTTTTGGAGCCCATTTTGTGGGAAGAAAAATAAATTTTTGTATCATTGGGTTCCAATTTTCAACACTTTTATCTCACATTACTGGGACCTACCTCTAACATTAACGGTAAAAAATTCCATTTTTTGGAATGAAAATGGGCTCCAAACAGAATCTAAATAATTTTTTTGACATACTTAGACAATGGAGAATGAACGAGCGTCAATATCCAATTGTATATATATTATAGCACGTGATCTTCTAAAACTAATGGTATCTACTGTAACATTAAAAGATTAGGAAGATGTAGTGCTCCAAAACCAAGATAAAGCAGACAGATTAATAGTTGAATATTTTCAAAATTTGAAAATTTTTGAAAAATTATTTACATAGTATGTTGTTTGTGTACATTTTTAATATCGTCTTTGTTAAAAACAATCAAACCCAAGCTCTAAAATAAGATGAGGGTTTCAAATTACTCGTACCATATTTTTATTTTGAATGTTTCAAACTGTTTTATTAATTTTTTTTTAAATAAAATAAAATAGCTGTACCATGAGCTCTTGGATGGTTCAATTCGCCCCACGAGGCCCCGAGCTAGAGGATCTACGTAGCCTACTTTGTGGACTTGAGTTGAGCTCGTACTTCCACATAACCGAGCCAACTCGGTCAATTGCCACTTCTATTTTTGCTTGAACTTGGGTTTCAAGCAATTCTAATTGGTATTTCTCAAAATTTGAAATACAAATTAGGATAATTTTCAATAAATCATAAATAAGGATATTTGTTATTTCTCCATTTTGGTTTTAAGGGTTTGCTTGGGAGTTTTGGGTACTCAAGTTTTTTAAAGTACATGTTTTGGACATTTATGATTGATTCGGATTTTCGTATATGTTTTTAAACGGTCCAATCCATCATTGAGATTTATTATCCAATGGTTCTGAATGTTTAGTTAAAAAATAAAATTACATATATGCCTTTTAGTGAAAACTTTAACTTATAATTTTGTGTATGTAACTCAATACGATATTTTTACATATAAGTCATTTCTTTTACATATAAGTTAATTTTTAACTCAAAAGTAACTATTCATAGTTACTTCTAATCATATAAGCAAATTTTTACGCGTAAATAAATTTTACAATTATAAGTTAAATTTGTACTTATAAATAATTTCTTACACACAAGTAAATTTTTCACTTATAAATAACTTTTTATATTTTATAAGTAATTCTTTGAATCACTAATAGTATTTTTTTTTTTTTAATTTATAAGCAATTTTTTACGTAATTTTTTTAGTTATGAAGTAATTTTTTGTTTATAAATAATTTTTTTAGTTATTTTATTTTTATTTACAAGCTAGTTTTGAATAAAATATGTGAGCTAGAAAGTAATTGTTTTATATATGATAAAATTGGAGGAAAATTTGAAGAATAATAAAAAAATCACAAATTTGGTGGATAAGAAATATGCTCCAAATTACGTTTGATCTTGGATGATTTTCGTTACTCTGAAAAACTAATAAGTGCCAACAATTTGGGGGTGAAAATATACCTCAAATAATATTACATTAATTTCCTTTGATTTTCAGTCTTTTAAATTATGGTGCATTTGATTTATTGTTTTCAAACTGTTTTCTATTTTCGAAAATGTATTTTTAAAAACAAGGTTAAATTTATAACATAGAACTCAAAATACATTTTTGACATTTTGTATATTTTGAATGTTAATTTTGAAAACACTCAAAATAGGAAAACAAGTGTTTAAATAAAAAACTAAAAATATAAAGTCTTAAAAGAATAAAATAAAAATAAATTTGAAAAAATAAAATCTAATTCTAAAAAATGAAAATTCTGAAAAAAAATTTAAATTATAAAGATTTCTAGGAAAATAAAAATAGTTCTTAATAATTATTTACATAAAAATTATAAAAAATATTTAAATGAACACATATAAAAATATTCTATATCCATGTCAATAATTTTTATTTTTNAAATAATTTTTCAAAATTTCAAATAAGTGTTCTCTAATTTTTTGTTTTGAGAAATAATTTTTAAAAATAATAAATCCTCAAAACAAATTAAAAATTAAAAATAGAAAACTAAACACAAGTCAAAGTAGCCTTCAAAATCTAATAATGAAGCTAGCCAAACTGGGTAAAAAAATCCCAAATAGCCTCTAAAAAATACCGTCTGTATAGTGAAGCATAGAGTATCTCCGACTGTACTCAGTACTAACCTTCAAATCGTAGCAGCACTAACATCAGAAAAAGCTTACGATGGAGCCGAAGAAGCGGGGAAGGCCAAAGGGCTTGACGAAATCGAAAGAAGACAAGGAGAAAGAGGCTAGTGCTAAAAGGAGAGGCACCGGCAGCGCCACCTGGGACGAAAGGTATATTCATTGGAAGCAGCTGGTGCCAGTGCTCTACGACTGGTTTGCTCATCACAACCTTGTCTGGCCGTCTCTCTCTTGCCGGTATCGCTCTAACATTTCCTTGTCTTTAGCATGTTCGGTTACCTGTTAGGGTTTTTTCCGTTTGAGACCTATATGATGTGGTTTTACTAAACTTTTACCCAACCTCGACGACCTAGCTTGCATATACAAACATTTGTATGTACATATGTTTAATTTTGTTCTGTTTTGTAGTTTTTTACTGTTCATGTTATTTAAAACTGAAATCATGTTTGTTTGCTATACGAGACTGTTTGAAAGGGAAAGAAAAAAAAAATTACAACTCTTCTGCTAACGTGAGTTTTTGAAAATGAGCTATTTACTGTTTTTTACACACATCCTATTTAAATGTTTCTTCCTTTTAATTTGTCATCCTTCATGAAAACCCCGTCATTCTTTCATGAACTTTTCATTTAAAAATGGTTAAGAGCATGTTTGGCTAAGCTTAAGAAGTACATAAGTTGAAAATAACTTTTTTGTTGATTAAACTTAGAAATAAGGAAGTTTTTTATTTTCTCAACAACACAAGACAAGACTTTGAAATAAGTACTTTTGTTACTTAGAAGTGAGAAAAAGTAACATATCCCAGCATCTTTGAAAAAAAAATTTAATTAAAAGTAACTTCTGCTTATTTTAAGCTTAGCCAAGCATGCTCTAAAAGTTGGGACTCCATTGCTTTTCTTGCCTCGATAAGATTCTTCCGCTTGCGTATGGGATAATGATGATAGCTTTGTTGAAAGAAGTTGTTTGCCATTTTCCCATATATATAATATCATAGTAGATTGTAAACAAAAATACTGCAAATAATACAGAATTTTCTTTATACATACATTATACAGATAATATTTCTGGAATTACCAAGATATTCACCGAAAACTACAAACAGAGTTTCAGAAATAAGGCCTTCATGCATAGAAAATAGATACTAGAGGGAAGATATTTACCTGTTCTTTTGTTGGGAATTGAGTCTGAAGGACGTGGTGTGCTGCAGAAATCTTATAAGATGGATATAGGGTTTGGGTTGATTTTTTGACCCTCTGGTCACCAAAGATTTTGGGGGGGTACATCCGTGGAAAAACTGAACCACTATTTGGTGTAGCTAAAGTTTAGATTTTGATAAAAGTTGATAAATATACGATTGAAAAGTTGATGAAAGTTGGGGTTATGTGAAATGTGTGGTTAAAATTTGTTGTTGTTTTTTACTTAAATGTACATCAAAATTTTAAGCTACACCAAATACAAGGGCTAAATTTGTTCTTTAAAAAAATGGGTAAGCAGGACAATTCTACTTCAAATATTATAAGTCTATGTTTGAGCCCTATTTTTGGAAACTATATTGTGTAATAGTAATCTTTTATTGGAGAATGTGTGATTAAAAAGTAGTAAAAAGTTTTGGGTTTACGTATAAAATTATTTTATTAGGAGAATGTGTAGTTGAAAATGAGTTTGTGGAAAAATGAGTGGGGCTAAAACATGGGCTAAATCTTTTCTGTAAACCACAAAAAATTTGGGTTACTTTGATAAAGAAAAATAATTAAATGAAAATTAAACTAACAGGCCACTTAATATTTTCTGTAAAACTTTATTAAATCAATATAAAATAGATCTCCAAAAAATTTGTCTAGACAAATGCAAAAATGAAATCACTGAATTCAATGTTTGTTAGATGAACCATATATGATATTTGTGTGCATGGTGTGTGATTGTGATTTAAGATTTATGATCTAGGACATCTGTTGTGTAAATTTAGTGGATTGTAAATTTTTTATTTGATATACTGTAATCATGAAATTATTAATATACCTGTTTATATTTATTCAAAAAATTAATATGGTCCTTCATTTATATGTTGGTGTTTTCATGGCTATAGTTGGGGCCCAGTTATCGAGAATGGATCTTACAAGGACAAACAGCGTCTCTACCTTTCTGAACAGGTAAAGTTGATGTATTTAAATATTGCCTTCAATTATCAGGTAACACTTAGTAAGCATATATTGGTGTCTTGAATTACTGTTCATATAATGTGTAGTGGTGTAAAATATGCATTGCACACATATCTTACTCTTTTGATTTATAAGGAATCATTTGAAGAGACAAGGACGTGGGTTGTTTATTTATTACGACTAAGATTCATCGTTTTTTCTTTTGTTTTCTTTTTTGATTAAAGCTTTACACCGTTGTAGTGGTCGGATTTATTTTTATGAATAAATTCTCTCTCTCTCTCTCTCTCTCTCTCACAGTTGTTATTAATGCTTTACAGCATTGTTTGTAATGTTTTTCAATTGCATAAGGACGCTAAAACATGTCTAGTTGCACTCACAGACACACGCATAATATTACATGTCATATTTCATTTATTAATACAAGTTAAAATTTGTCTACCTTCTGTTTATGGTCAGCAATGCATGAAACAGTTGTTACACCTATTGTAGCTTACATTATTCTTCTAGTATTGACTATATTGAAAATTCAATTCTGTATATTTTAATTCATCTCCTTCCATCTTCTATAACTTGAAACCTGAATGATTCATTTCTTCTTCTTCCTCCTCCTCCTCCTCCTGACATTTTTGTTCTTCTAAAATAGACCATGTTTTCCACTGTTATTTACTAAAGCTATGTTATTGTTGAGGAATCGCTTTCTAAATTCCCAAATGTACTAATTTTCAATTAGTATGCCTATTATTTTACCAGTGAACTGATCGTTTTTCTCCTTTTCGCTGACCAGACTGATCAGACCGTGCCTAACACTTTAATTGTAGCAAATTGTGATATTGTGAAGCCTCGAGTTGCGGCAGAAAGCCATATAGCAAATGTAAGTTTATAACTGGACATAATTATTAACTTAAATATATTATTAACACGTTGCTCTGATTCTCATTAATTGCTTGATTGCTAGTTCAATGAAGATGCAAGCTCACCTTTCGTTAAGAAGTACAAAACTATCATACATCCTGGAGAGGTACGAGCTGCATGAATACATGGACGTGATTGGCACCACAAACATTTATGCATACCTTTCAGATATAATATGCATTCTGTGCTGTATCTATTCGAGGTCGTTATTTATTCTCTAGTATGCATGCAAATATTGTGCCTTTTATGAGACAAATTATAATCATTTATGTCCTGGATTATTTGTTTTTTGAGTGGCTAAATTTGTAGCTGGTATTTTCGAATCATTCTAGTGCTTATGGTTTGCATAGCCCAAATTAGCAAACTTTCCACCTATTCTCTGGTCCTTACCTTGAGCAGTCTATCTGTCTTCGCTTGACACCACATCTACAGGCATTTCAAACCAATATGAATGAAAAACTGGAAATAGAAGGCAGAATTAGTGCAATTCTCCCTCCTGGAGGATAATATACTCCTCCCCACGCAACAAATGATTCCTACTTCTCTCCACCAAGGTTCATGGGAGGACCCAAAGTATGACAATTGATAGACTCAATAATAATGACAGTCTATACCGTTACCTAGTATAGGTTAAAAAAATAGAGATCAAAAGTATTTTTCCTTCAATCTGTCTTACCTTTATAAAAAAATTTAAGCGTATTTGTGCAGTACTTTTTTAACATTTCTTGCTATTTGTTTTTACATTTGATATTCCATTGCAAGGCTCCACCAATTCTCATCTTAGTCAATGACAACGATAACTACTACTTCAATCAACATCCTATCACCGTAAGCATTTATGTCATTATTTTTAAATTGTCAATCACATTGTAGGTCAACAGAATCAGGGAACTTCCACAGAATAAAAATATAGTGGCAACGCACACTGACTGCCCTGAAGTAAGTATTGATTCAAGGTTCATGTTCCTTTTAGTATTTGTGGCACAGTTATTTTGAAATATGCAGATTAATTTTGGTTTTATCATGAATATAGGTTCTTATTTGGGACATTGAAGCCCAACCCAATCGGCATGCTGTCCTTGGAGCTGCTGAATCACACCCAGATTTGGTATGTTTTTTGTTTTTGGAGTTTCATTTATGTGATTGTAGGGTTCTCTCTTTGCCATCTTTTAATCAACTGATCATCTTGTTTTCCCTATGGATTTTTCATTTCTTTCATCAATCCCAAACTTCAATCTATAACCATATTTGGAAGGTAGCAGTATTTTTTCACCTTCTTGCAAACACTGTCTTCTTATTGTGGAAGCCCTTTGCAGAAACCTAAATTTTATAGAAGTAATAGAACTATGTTACTAAAGGTAATGGATCTCATTAATTAATTTATTTGGTAGCATAAATGTATTTATTACAGATTTTCTAGTAAGGCTTTCATTGGAGTCTGCCTGTGGGACAGAGTCGAATTATAATACAAGCTCATGATGGAATCAAAATTGATATAAATCTTACATTCTCAGGCAGCAATTATCAAGAACTTCTGGGATGGACAATGTAAACAATGATTCGGTTGGAAATTTCATGAATATTACAATTTTCTGCAAGAGAATTTTTATGGCTCTGATGATTGAACTTGTACCATTGGTTCTTTCGACTGAATTGCAACATTTCAAAGTTCAAGTTGTTGTCCAAAATGCTGTGGCATTATGCTGTCACTGCTTTTGTTGAATCTATGTATAATATTTTTATTCAACCTTGGGATTTCAGTAATGCGGTTTAGAGTAAAATATTATGTGGGTATACATTGATGCATTACTCGTCGCAATTGGTTATGGAATAATGCCTTGATATATTAAAAGCTACACTACTTTCAGTCCATTTACTTTCATATCCAGAGTATGGCTTCGTACAATTTTCAAAGCTGTAGGAAGTCTATTTTAGTTTTGGATGCTAGACTTGAATCCTAATAGAAATTTCTTCAAGATGAAAATAAAATAAAATAATGTTTTGGTGCTTCTGGACATGGTGTTTTCCGAAAATGGCTTGCTTCCCAGTCAAATTCTAAGAGATAATATTCTGCATGTGGTGAAGGGTTTGCAACAAACTGTACCACTTTCAAGAATCATGAGTTCCACAAGAAATGATTTGGTAGTCCTTACTCTGAAGGAGGATTGCAATGAGAATACGTATACAATAATGTCACTGTTATCTAGCTACCACTTGAACAGTTCCTTTTTACCACCTTTTTTTTTTAGGTTCTTTTGTCGTGTTCTATTCCAGTTTCTCCTGCTGTAACTTGAAGTCATTCTCATTCAAATCTACATTGGCAATTTGCCCTCTTCCCGTGGCAACTCTAGCGGATTAGATTAATTGTCTATTGGTTCATTGGTTGTGTGTTTTCTGAGGTAAAGACCATGGAACATAACCTGTTGCCTTCTTCTAGGTGTTATCTGGACACCAAGATAATGCAGAATTTGCACTTGCAATGTGCCCAGCTGAACCCTTTGTACTTTCAGGAGGTATGAATAATGAATCTATTATTTTCTCCTTTTTAATCATCTGGAATAGTTTCATTCTTCTGGCATTCTCTACTAAGCTTTGTTGTGATTTTTCTATTGATGTTTTGAAACAATGAAATCTCTGACAGGAAAAGATAAATCTGTGGTGTTGTGGAGCATTCAGGATCATGTTTCAACATTGGCCACAGATGCTGGCCAATTAACAGGATCTGCTGGTTCAGTTGTAAAAGCTGCTGATAATTCTTCTATTAGTCCCCGGGGGGTTTTTCAAGGGCACGATGATACAGTTGAGGATGTGCAATTTTGCCCGTCCAGGTATCTTGCGTGCATCATTAACTTGATGGATTACACGTATATTTATATTTTATATAAAAACCAAAGTTTTTCGATCCTCGTCATTGTCTGCCACTTATTATTTTCTTCAAGGCTGCTTTGGTGATTAATCATGAGGCCATTTGCTTTCCTTTTTTTCCTTTCTATTTTCTTTTCCTGACACATCTATTATGACGTGTTTCTTCGAACTTATGAAAATGTTGCAGCTATCTTGAGTATCTGTTCTTTTCTTCCTAAATATGTAATGCTGTTATAAGTTTTTGAAGTGGCGACTTGAATCTGATATATTTATCATGCTGATGAAGTTCGCAGCAGTTTTGTAGCGTTGGAGATGATTCTTGTTTGATACTATGGGATGCAAGGATAGGATGTGGTCCCGTTGTGAAGGTTAGATGACCCCTTTTCTTTAACACTTGATATTATGCAATTTTTCCATTCTTTAGGATAGACCACAATATTCTTCGAACATGGACTCATTGACATTAGGCTGCATTGGGGCTCAAGAATTAGGTTATTATTGCATTCTCGTCAAGTGCTTTAACTCATCTACTGTATGCTGCTGAACAATATTTTGAATCTTTGATTCTCCAGCAACAGTATATTAAAAGGGACATTTTTTTGAAAAATATAACATTAAGACATGTATGATTGACTCTGTTTGAACTTTCGAAACATTAGTCTCATTTGAAGAAGGAATTTTGCTAGATGACCTGATATTTATATTTTGAGTGTAACAACTTCCTCTAATTTGTGACAAGATATTAATGCCTGAATTTTGAAGCATCTTTTGGTTGCATTTGTCTTATTTATTGTTGAATCCAATAATTAAATGCTATTCACATGCCATTATCTAACATCTTGAACTTTTAGATCGGTGATAACATAGCATGAAAACATGTAAAGGTCCTGGGTTCAAGTTCCATCGCCACCCATTTTAAAGAAATTGTGTACATGTTAAGACTTTGATGGAAAAAATTAAATCCCACCCACATGTGAGGCATGTTGAAGGCAATATTCAAATGTTGTACGTGTCATCTTATCAACAACTTGAGCTTTTAGTTAAAGTGGTTCAACATTAATATTATATATTTGCAATGTATACTTGATTCAAATAATATTGTCAAATTGACAAGTGCCTTATTAGCATTTCCATATACACATGTCAACTTCTTTATCATTGAGTAAGGTAGTAAGGTATAGATATGTCTCTTTTCAGAAGCAGTTTTAAGTGTTGTGCTGTATTCCTACCCCTTCTTTCTGCCTACGTCGACGCTAGATTATTCGTCAGTAGATTCTGTGTGGAGTTTTTGGTTGGAAATTGCAAAACTTTTGTCCCTTTCAAGTTCAGTGCAGAACTTCGGAATCAAATTAGATCAGATTATTTTCTCCATAACCTTTCTGGAAAGCTGACCTGTTCTTCCATTAGTCAGTCCATTAAAATATTTGAATATTCTGTACTGGTTGAAGAATGTTTATAAGAATTTTTATGTTTAGTACTATTTTTCTTCTTTATTTTATCAATGTTTTTATTCTATTTTGTATGTCTTGTATTCTTCAAATTTTGTTGACATATAGACTAAATTCCAAATTCAGTTTAGTTACTGTTTCTGACCTGGGTTACTAATCTTTGTATCATGGCTAGGTTGCAAAAGCTCACAGTGCCGATCTTCATTGTGTAGATTGGAATTCTCATGATGAAAATTATATCCTAACCGGGTGGGTCGGTCTGTTAAATACGCATATATCCCCCATACGATGATCATAAAAGACTTATATGTAACATTCGATAATGTGTCTTTCGTTCTTTTATGCAAGTTAAGTTCATCAAAGATTTAGGTGCTTATGCAATCTCATTCATTCAGGTCCGCGGATCATACAATTCACATGTTT
>CAIGRB010042588.1:5537-15827 GCA_903798255.1 Fraxinus quadrangulata
TCTATGCTTTATATGGTTTCAATAGGTGTTCTAGTACTTATTAATGCATTTATCATGTTTGCATCTTTCATCGAGAGATAGAAAGGTCACATGAGGGGAATAGATTTGATCGCTATCGAGAGAGGCTTTCAATTAAATTAGGAATATTGACCAACATGAACGATTTCAAATTGTCATTTTAATTGTTACACTAAAAATGGATTAATAAGGGGAATTCGACATCTTAGCAATACATCTCACATATTTGAAAAATACATTTACTTGCTTTCATTAGTTTAATTGATAATTTAGGGATTAGTTCAAAAACTTGGTCGTTTGATTTCCCACAAGTGAACGAGATCGTGAACAAGTAATATAATAGTGTGTAGAGTGTCGAACCAACGACAACTAAGTATTTAATCGAGTTCAAATTAATAGTAACCTTAATCGAATAGCAAACAAGTTTTGTGATTTTTTTGTACTATTTCCTAAATTATTAACCAAACAAATGAAATCAGTTAAATGTATTTTTTATATATTTGAGATGCATTGATAAGATGTCGAATCCCTCTTATTATTCCATTTTTAGTGTAAGAATTAAAGTGACAATTTGAAATCATTCACGTTGGTCAATGTTCCTAATTTAATTGAAAGCCTCTCTCGATAGTGATCAAATCTATCCCCCTCATGTGACCCTTCTATCTCTCGATGAAAGATGCAAACATGATAAATGCATTAACAAGTACTAGAGCATCTATTGAAACCATATAAAGAATAGAGATATATCTCAATCTTTTATCGAACCTTACAATATTTATTATATTGTGCTTAAACCCTATTGTCGCTTTCGATAAAAATAATAGAACACCTACTGACACCATAGAAAATATAAATGCATATCTTTATCCTCTATCGAACCTTACAATTTTTATAATATTGTGCTTAAACTCTATTGTCTCTCTCGATAACAATAAGATCCACTAATAATTCAATTGGTGATCAAACAATTGAAAAGAACAATAAAACAATAATAAACATCCACAAATCAAATTAAATAAAAGTCAAAGTAATTAATTAAAACTTAAAAATGTCATAATAAGGGTTCATCTCATCCTAACAATATATAAAATTAGCCTAACATATTGAGAGTACAAGAAATAATATTTAAGTGAAAAGATATAACCCGGATTTTAGATAAATTGAGAAGATGAAGATGAATCTTGAAATCTTGAATCTCTTCAATGGTTTCTTGATGAATCTCCACTTGCGCCTTCTCTTCTTTACCCAAAAATTAGGTTTGAATCTTCACTTGAATGAATTCTTGCAAATCCCCTTCAAGTCTCTCACAAAAACTGAATTTTCCTCCTTTAATGATAATAATTGATGAATATTCGAGTATAATATGTACACGAGAGTTCTCAATATGTATTCTACTGTTATGTATTTGTAGGAGTCGAAACTTGGTTAAAAATCATGTCCAAATTGATTTCCAAAAGAGTTATAATCGAATAAGAAAAGTTGTCTTCGCACGCGAATTTTTTGTCTCTGCACAGCAGTCAGTATTTTGGCTATAACTTTCTCTTTCGATATCTGATTGAAGCAATTTAAAGTGCATTGGAAAGCTAGCTCAAATGGCTACAACTTCTCTTCAAATAATGTTTACTATGCCAAATATAGGTCTAAATATTCGGCCAAAAATTTGGAATATAACTTGTATAATTGAAAATTGATTTTGATCATATTCCATTCCTTTTTGAGTTCTAATTCCATCCAATTGTCTCATAACAATTTTCAAAGTATCTTCTTATAGTCCAAATCAACTATTGAATTTTCAATTTGGCCCTCAAACGTTGGATTTTGCCATTTTTCACCATTTTTCACTTTTTTTCTTTCGATTCCTCGTTCAACCATTGAGTTTTACCTATATAATGTAAAATACAATAATTTAGGATATATTTTGTCAAAAGAACTACCAAATATCGATATTTTAGGCCTCGAATAAGTGTATAAAATACACTTATCAAACGAATTTCCATTTCATAATGCTGGATAACATAATAATCTCCAAAACCAAACTCGACCTATTTCTAAAAATGAGCAACTATTGTTGAAAGATTATGTTCCTATTTCAATTTCATTGGGAAGACTTTCGTTCAGTGAGCTTATGGTTTTCTGAATAACGTGTATATACGATTGGTAGCTCTAGAATCTAAGTAATGGTTCAGGATATGCAATTGCCAAACAATTAAAACTCAACTTTAAGAATACTCATCACCTCTAGACTTCTTAGTACAGGACTGTGGACATTCCCTCCTCCAGTATACTTTCTAGCCACAGTCGAAGTACTTGCCTTCTAGCTTTCGAAAGAACTATAAGAATTTGAAATGAAATGGAGATGATAGAAAGCTGATAACACAGCTGAATGAAGATGAGGGAAACTTCTGAATTGTTTCTAATAGAATTCGGAAATTCATCATGCCATCAACTCCAATCCAAATGCTAATAAATAGAAAAGAGAAAGGGGTAAATGAGTAAAGCCTTATCATAACAAACTACTCAACAAAAGGAATATTGGAGTACCAAACCATGTGCTGTGTAACGAGCACTCAGGCCAGCTGGATGATGGCTACTCTCCTTATGAATTATATACATGGTGAGCTGATATGCCAAATGCATTATTCAAGATAAGTAAACTATATGATAAGCAACCTGCATTATGTATTTTAACAGCCCCATTAAGATGGAGAATAGATATTTTCTATTCTCATCTTGGATAAATGTGATCTTAGAGTGATGGAGGACAATGCCTTGGTAAACATATCTGCAAGCTGTGACTGAGTGTTAACATAGGAGGTGCAAATGTGTCCAGCTTCAATTTGATCCCTGATCAGGTGACAATCTAGCTCGATATGCTTGGTTCTTTCATAGAATACTGGGTTGGAGGCAATGTACAATGCCGCCTGATTGTCGTAATGCAGGAGAACTGGTTTGGAGATATCAATTTGAAGATCCTTTAGCACGTATTTTAACCATGTAATTTCATAACAAGTACTAGCCATTGATCTGTATTCTGCCTCAGCAGATGATCGAGACACCACACTTTATTTCTTGGACTTCTAGAAGATCAGTGATTCTCCACGAAAGATGCAGTAACCAGTAACTGATCTTCGGGAATCAGGACATGCTGCCCAGTCAAAATCACAAAAAAACATGATGTTTTAGTGTGGAAGAAGATGGAAATAAGAGGCCTTGTCCTGGTGCCGTTTTGAGATATCTGATTACCTTGTGGACTGCTGCTAGATGCGTGTAAGAGGAAGACTCAATATACTGACTAAGGTTTTGTATAGTATAACATATGTCAGGTTTGGTTAAGGACAGATACATTAGTTTTCCAATCAATTTCCTGTGAACAGTGGGATCAGGTATTGGCTTTCATGTGTCTCTTCCCAACTTTAGATTCTGGTCCATAGGTAGCTTAACTGGTTTAGCTCCAAGTAGTCCTACATCTGCCAGCATGTCTAGAGTGTATTTGCGTTGAGAAATAACAATTCCCTTATTTGATCCTTGCAACTTCAAGGCCAAGAAAATACCTCAGATCGCCTAGTGCCTTAATTTTGAACCTGCAACTGAGGAACTTCTGAATTGTTTCAATCTGATTTAAATTGGACCCAGCTATGACTATATCATCTACGTAGACGAGTAGAGCTGTGAAGGAGTGATTTGTTGCCATTGTGAAGAGGTTGTAATCAGCCTTTGACTGAGTAAACCTAAATTCTATAAATGTTGCAGAAAAGGTAGAGTACCATTGCCTTGAAGCTTGCTTCAGGTCGTATATACTTTTCAATAGTCTGCAAACTTGGTTGGGAGTTCCTTTGGTGTATCCTGGAGGTTTTTGCATATATACTTCTTCATGCAAAACTCCATGAAAGAAGGCATTCTGAATTGCAAAAATAGCCAATAGACATCTAACCGTAACATGCTTTGCAACAGGTGAGAATGTTTCATTGTAATCTATTCCCTCCCTTTGTATATATCATTTGGCCACAAGCCTTGAATTGTGCCTCTCAATACTCCCATCTGAGTTATGTTTTAGTTTATATACCCACTTGCACCCAACTGCCATTTTTCCTGGTGGAAGATCAGTTAGGTTCCAGGTTTTATTTAATTCAAGGGCTTCTATCTCTGAGTTCATTGCCTTGCACCAATTAGGATCATTCACAGCCTGGTGATGTGTGCTGGGTTCAAGGTATGTGCAGATAGAAGTTGAAAAAGCTCTAAATTGAGGTGATAACTTGTGATAAGAGATGGTATTAGAAAGGGGAAATGCCTTACCCGCAGATGCTATAGACCTTGTCTTGGAAGAAGATTGGGATGACTGAGTTGAAGTGGCCTGATGACAGTAAAAATCTTATAGGTATTGAGGAGCCCTCTTTACCCTTGTGGACCTTCGAGTGGTAGGTGATGAGGGAGGTGATGTTTGAGGATTATCTTCAGGCACAGAGTTGTTTGAAATGTCTTGGTCAGGTGTATGTGTATCAGGTGAATGGAATATGGCATCTGATGTGGGTTGATGGGTGTGATTGTGATTGTCAATATCAGGAAGTGGCTTTGTAAAGATAAACTCGGCTTTATCAGTAGATTTTTCAGTTTGTTTGTAAGGAAAATAAGTATCATGGAATGTCACATTTCTAAATATAAAAATATTTTTCGTTTGTAAATCCATTACTTTATATCCTTTAACTCCAAAGGGATAACCTAAGAAAATACATTGACGTCCTCTAGGATCAAAGTTTTTTTCCTTTGTGTCAATGTTGAAGCATAGCAAAGGCATCCAAAGGTTCTAAGGTGAGAATAGGTTGGTGTGCACTGAAAAAGGACTTCAAATGGTGACTTACCCTGCAACAAAGGTGTGGGAATTCTATTTATCAAATATGCTGCTGTAAGGACAAACTCATTCCAATAAAACAGAGGGAGGCCTGATTGAAATTTTAAAGCTCTGGCAACATTCATCAAGTGTTGGTGCTTCCTTTCAACCATACCGTTTTGTTGAGGGGTCTCAACACAAGTCCTTTGATGAAAGATCCCTTTTGAGTTGTAAAAATCAGTTAATTTGAATTCAAGTCCATTATCACTTCTTAAGATTTTGATAGAGGTCTGAAATTGGTTTTCTATCATTCGAATGAAGGTTTTAATGGAATGATCAACATCAGATTTTTTCTTAAGCATATAAACCCAGGTGGCATGAGTAGTCATCTACAATTGTGAGAAAATACTTAGACTTATCATGAGCTGTAGTGGGACAAGGACCCCAGATATCACAATGAATAATTTCAAACACTTGCTTAGTTTTATGTGATCTGATAGGAAAATGTTTTTTTTTTTTTTTTTTTGCTTTGCCAATGGACAAATGAAACAAGGAGCATTGTTGGTATTCTTATAATGGGAAACAATAGAAATATCAGAGATAATTTTCACCCTAGAGTCTGATATATACCCTAGACGATAATGCCATAAATTTGGCTGAACATCAGAACTAATAGCAAAGGCGATAGTAAAGGGTTGTCTGAGACTAAGGGTTGATAAGGTGGTCATGAGTGCTGTAGGTGAGACCTTGTTTAACATCAGTCGATACAGGCCATGCCATACTTCACCCTTCCCAATCGTCCTCCAAGATAAAAGGTCCTACACAAAACAGGCATGAGACAAGAAGATTAGGCAACAAGGAATCTACTGAGTTAATTTCCTGAAAGATAACAAATTGAAATGAAAATTAGGAACACATAGCACATCTTTGAGAAGTATAGAGTCTGTGATCTGTACTACACCAGTATGTGTAGCTGGAACAATCTCACCAGTAGGTAACTTGACTGAGAGAAAAGCTTTTGATTCGATAGAGGTAAAAAGGCTGGTGTTGCAGATCATATGATCTATTGCACCAGTGTCAATAATCCATGGAATGCTACCAAAATTCTGATAGGCAGCTTTACCAGATAAATCAGATTGAGGATTAGCCTTTGAATGATCAATGGTTTGCACATGGTTAATAGAATGAGTGTTCTGTGAATTTTCCTTAGGTCGGCAAGGCAAGGAACTCTTCATATTGTCCCTTGGTTAAAGAAACTCACCTCTCACTCTCTTCTTCCATCACACTTGATTGATTTGCAAAACCTCCATCCCTCCTTTGAACCCTGTGCAACTTTTGATTAGAAGGATAACTTCGCAGCTTAAAGCATTTCTCCATAGTGTGTCCTATCATATTGCAATGCGTGCAAAAAGGAGGCTCAATGTTTCCTGCCTTAAAGCACTTGTCTAAACTGTGTCCAGGGATCTTGCAATGTGTGCAATATGGTCTATCCCTTTTATCAGTGAAGTTCGATTTCCCATAGCGACAACCCTGTTTTCTCCATAAGTTCTCCCGGTTTCCATTGCAATGGCTTTATTGTTCACAATATTGTTCACGATTTCCCATAGTCTGTCTTTCTTGTTGTTGGATGTATGAAAACACCTTGTTTACTGGTGGAATAGGATCAAGCATCATAACTTGGGCCCTTGTGTTGTCATATACTTCATTTAGCCCCATCAGAAACTTGATTACACAATCACATTGACGTCTGTCTACCAGTATTTTCAACTGTCCATAGCTACATTCAGGAATTGGATCATAGACTGATAGTTCATCCCAAATGGTTTTCAACTTACCATAATAGATACTTACATAATCATTTTCCTGCTCCAGATCTGTAAGTGCTTTCTTCAATTCATATATTCTGGATCCATTCGGATGGGCGAATCGATCTTTAAGCTCAGCCCAAATCTCATTTGCCTCATCCATGAAGGCAATACTGGATCCGAGGGAGGGTGAAATTGCATTTTGAATCCAGGACACCACCATATCATTACACCTCTCCCACAGATCGAATGAGGTGCTAGTTGGTTCAAGCTTAGGCAGCGTTCCATTGATGAAGCCAAGCTTGTTTTTAGCTTGGAGTGCTCGCTAGAGTGCTCTTGACTAGGTAGGATAGCTCTCTGTGGTTAATAGATCTGTAACTAGGATAGCTCCTGGATTATCTGAATTCTCTAACTTGTAATGGTCAGAAAAATCAGAAGTTTGGTGGATGGGAGCTCCTTTTTCACTGGTAGCAGAGTTCATCTCAGCAATGGTAGTCATTGCTCTAATACCATGTAAGAATTTGAAATGAAATGGAGATGATAGAAAGCTGATAACACAGCTGGATGAAGATGAGGAAAACTTCTGAATTGTTTAGAATAGAATCCGGAAATTCATCACGCCATCAACTCCAATCCAAATACTAATAAATAGAAAAGAAAAAGGGGTAAAAGAGTAAAGCCTTATCCTAACAAACTACTCAACAAAAGGAATATTGGATTACCAAACCATGTACTGTGTTACGAGCACTCAGGCCAGCTGGATGATAGGCTACTCTCCTTATGAATTATATACATGGTGAGCTAATATGTCAAATGCATTATTCAAGATAAGTAAACTATATGATAAGCAACCTGCATTATGTATTTTAACAAGAACCACTTTCAAAAATCATTTCAACACTTTAGAGCTGACTCATTAACTCATTCAACGACAAGTTTATCTAGTGCATGTGGTAATCTACCTTGAACTGAGTAAGCAGATTAGATAGATAATTCAGAACCATGTCTTGCTGAGTGTTGCTATCAATTTTAGCTCCTAAAATGTCCTCCTGGTAAAAAAAATAAAAAATAAAAAATCATCATATGAACTTTAACTGGGTCCCAGGTTTCTATTTTGTAGAGTGAAAATGGTTTCATACCTAGCTTTCCTGCCCATGTGAGCAAACGTATCCCTGGAGAATCATAGGACATTCCTCTTCGAGCACATAATCTTTAATATCAGCACTCAAGACAATTATGAGATTATGTTTCCAATCAACAGTTTTCCCGTGCCAAGTGGTATAACATTCAATGATATCATAAAGGATTCAGGAGACATTTCGACTTTAATTTAATTATTAATTGCATGAGTAAATAGAGTAGTTATAAGATTTAGTGTAATATGCATGAAGGCATTAGTAGATCCCATAACTACTAGTGCACAATGATAAACACTTGCAAATATTTCTACATTCTGATTAGGAAAATAACCATGAATACTATCAAAGCTCGGATATTTTGAGTCAGATAACTCATCAATGTCACTTCTTTAATCATCCACTTAAGAAATGACAGCCTATTTAGAAAGTTCGTTTGAAACATCAATGTGATTGTATAAAATTCGTTCTGAGCTTCAAACTTTGAAATCCAAATAGTATCATCTTTAGGATGATTAAGCATTTGAATCTCAATTATGGACTACCCTCCAATTGAAATCCATTCTTAGAGATAGATGATAGGTATGATTTTTACACTAATGTGTAAACCAACAAAAGTGAATATTGGAAATTGTTTTGATGGAATTACTACTTAATTTTCTTGAATATCAATTATTGTAGGATAAATGTGATGTTGGATGGCTACTGATGAAACAAAGTGAAAATCAGTCAAAAAAAGAGCCAAAGAGAGAGAATTATAAGAGAGTGGGGACCAAATTGCAATTCTCTAAAAATTGATCTGGGCCGAGAATTGAAAATTGAATAAGACAAGGATCAAATTGGATGAAATTGGAAGTTGAAGGATTCAAAAAGTACAGAAGATTACTCAAGAAGGCAAAAAAAGGAGAAGAATTTAGGAACCAAAGTAAAATACAACGAAAAGGTACATCGTCTAATCACAGGGTGTACTTGCACTTGGAAGGAAGCTTTTGTAGGTTATTGCAGCCAAATTGCAATACCAATATGATCACAAAGGCTACAATCATTCCATCACATGGTTTATCCCGACATGAAAGATTTTTTGTTTCCTTTCTAATCCAACCTCTTTTGGAATGAAATTATACCTCATTTTAACCTACTTTGGGGGTTTAATTTTGAGGTACCAAGTTTCAAAGAGAGAAACGTGGCAAGAAACAAGAATACATAATTCTCTGACGCTAATTGAAAGTTATTGCTTGAATTTTGGGCGAGGAAGAAGAAGGTGATCAAGATTTTTCCTCTTTTTCTTTTTAAAACTAAAACTTGGATCATTTTTCATTATTCACTCATGGATTCTTATAATTTTATAGAGCTTGGATAAATTTCTAGTCACTAGGATGAAGATGAACCCTTTATAAGTATTAGCCTTAGTAATATTGGTAAGAGGTTCTGTTTTGACCCACTCAGTGAAGTAATCTATTGCACGATCATGAATCTTTACTTAGATCTACCTCTACGGATGGACCCCACAAAATCAATACACCACTTTACAAAAAGCTAAGGGCTATTGGTGGTAATCAATTCTTGTGGCAGTTGACGAGGTACAACTGCAAACCCCTAACATTTTCACATTTTCTAACAAAATCTATGGCATTTTCCGTAGTTGACCAATAGTAACCCTACTTCAATGCCTTTTGAGCTAGAGAGCGTCCACTAACATGATTCATGCATGCAATATTATGAATTTCCCTCATCACATAAAATGTTTCATCATTTCTCGTGCATCTAAACAGAGGGATTTTGTACCCTCGCTTGAATAGGATACCATCATGTAACACGTATATGGTTACTTCGTATGGCTTTTTCTTGTTTCTCTTTTATTCTCAAGGAGGATTGTATCAATAGTATCCAAGGGATATTGTTAGAAATATTACTAGTTGCAATACAGTAAAGTGCAGAAATAAAATTTATCGACTGATCGAGTCTCGTGACAGCACGATGTCATAAAGCGAAATTGCTCGTCGATAACTGTTGCGACATCTGTGGACAATCAACTCCATGATACAATGATCAAATAAACCAATTGTGTAACAATCACAAATGATTTCCACAACTCTCAAGTGTACTCCAGAAAATGTGAAAAATGAATATAATAGTTCTTCTTCAATAGAAAGATACAATTTCGTTTTTTGTGTATTTTTCTACTGTCCAAATCGGTGTTTATATATGCAGAAAAAAGATGAAATTGCATCCACCATGATCCAGTATTATTTGTAGTGGTAATAGATTGTTAATACTGGGCAGTTAAAAACGATCATATTTTACTGGCTAGTTGACCCATTAAATAATTTCGAAAATGATTAAAAAAATAATGATTTTATTTGAATCAAGAAAGCTCAAGGCCCCAATCAAAGACCTTTTAATATAATGCGTGAGTTGTGACTCGAACCCCCGACCTCCCACACAAATTCCTCACTTTTTACCAATTGGGCACTTCATCTGAATTGATTATTTCTTTCACATATTA